>CM023457.1:62707422-62941071 GCA_013339765.2 Haemaphysalis longicornis
TGTTGACGCAACCTCTCCCTTTTTGCCCAGTTCTCTCCGCTTTCTTTATTCTTTCTCGGACATTTGTGTCTTCTCCTGTTGCGAGCCCCTTGAAACTCAGCACGTCTTTCCATCCTGGCTGACTTGTCAGCTAGAATTCGGCGCGGTCACTCCGCGTTTCTTTTTTTCCAGTTTTCTTCCGATCCTCTACTGGCATCCCTGAACTTCCGCTTCGACAGCTTAGTTTATCTTGCGCTCCGGTGAAAATTTTGTGTATTATTTACATTTTGCACCTGAGCGTGGTTCCCTTCGCAAGGGAGGCCAACCTCTGCCGATGCCAGTGTGTCTTCATTTCGTCGATCTCGCTGCACCCTGGTGTCATCCCTCTAGCCCCTCGTCCTTCGGTTTCCTTCCCTTCCTTTTTCCTTTTTGGCTTCCCTAGGTGTTTCGTTTTCTCTTCTTTTCCGCGAACGTTGTGGCAACTCCCTGTCTCCCTCACGCTAATACTCTTTTCCCTCTTTTCCCTGTTCTTTGCTTCCTTTATTCCCCATTTTCTACCCCTCTTACTTTTCTTTCTCCCTTCCAGTCTACATTCCGCTAGGTTCCCTAGCCCTGGTACATTTTTGTGTTTGTCACATCCCCGCTTTCTTCTTGGTGAGTTGTATGTTCGTTTACTGTTGAATGCTGGTCTTCCCTATATCCCGGCAACGCCCTCTTCCCTTCCCTAATAACCTTTCCTTCAACCCCCGCTCGCGAACCTGGTGTGAATTTGGCCGCGGAGACCTGGCAATTTCGTCGCTCCGGCGAGCATCACTCGGTTGACTGCGTCGTCGCCGTTGCCGCAGCTGAAGTCGTCATCGTCGACGGTTTTTCAAGGGTCGACGAACGTGTCTTATCCCCGCTCCGGAAGAGAGCGACCGGAACGGAAGCCAGAGGGAGACGACGAGTGGAGCAGCCGGTTGGGATTCGAGGGAGGAAAAAAATAAAACTGTTTTAGTGAAGGCGACGACGACGACGGCAACCGTGACGCGAAAATGTGTGGCGAGCGCGGCGCGTGTTCGAGTGCGGCCTCTCGGCGATGTTGGCGGTGGCGACGGGTGAAAAATCACGCCTTGCCGTTAGCGTGTTCGGGGCGGGAAAGAGGGAGCGAGATAACAGCGGACTGGAGGGGTGACAAAAAGGAAATGAGGCAAGGAAGGAACGTCCGGCTGCTTATACGTGGTATAAGGCGACACCGCGGTTTGCTAGGACTTGTTTATCTGGCGGCTTCGGTAACCCTGGCGGTGGACAAAATTGTGTAAATGTGGGTTTCTCAACAGCGCCCGAAAAAGTTAGCGGGTAAAGGAATGCGTGACAAATCGAAAACTTACTGATAATAACCGGAGGTTACAGATTACAAGAAATGAATCTGTGAATAAATCGAAAGTAAGTAAATGAATCAAGCAACCAACCAGTGCGAGTTTGGCTTACACAGTAGAAGCAATGCAGATTTAGTGATAATCATTATCAAATGAAGTCAGATCAAGGCATGCTTATCCGCACGAGAAAGAGCCACGTGCTATACAGGTGATATCTACGTCGAACTACACTTATCCTAAAATGGTACCTAAAGGCAAACTCTAACGCAGCTCTTGGCCGCTTGCTTTCGTCCTTCTTTTTGTGTCTTTGTCGATAATCACGCCAATGTTAGGGCTAAAAGTTGCTACATCAAAAGTGGGAGCTCTAGCTGACTGCCTGCTCTGATGAGTCATGCGCACATATGAATCGGTTGCCACTTAATTGGTTTTTGCATAGCGTTACACATTAAAGAAGGTAAAAAAAATTTGGCCACCTTTGCAATTGAGATGCGAAGACCGATGAAACAGAGCATCTGGTGGGTCTTCACTATCTTTAACTTTTCTTTTCTATTGCTTTAACTGCATCCTGTATAGTCAATACCACAGCGATTGGTTCTGCCGAAGGAGCCGCGACAGCCCACGCCATCATCTCTACCCAAGACCCAATCCCTATAATCACCGACTCTCAGGCAGCTTGCAGAAATTATCTACGAGGTCGCAATTCTGAAACGGCACTTCGTCTTCCTTTAACAAGAGCGAGCATTCCCGAAGTTTATATAGTCTGCGTGCCAGGACGCGAATCCCTGGAGGGGAATGAGGCGGTTCATGCCGCTGCCCGCGCTTACATACACCGGGCCGTTTCTCTCACGGGGCGGCCAGTACCTCTTCCACGTAACCCGCAGCCTCTCTTGCGCTGCGCCTACATCTTGGTGGACTACCGACACAGACGGCGAATTTTCCCCTATCCACACCAGCAGCCCACAAGGGATGAAGGAACAACGTTCAGACGACTACAGACTGACACATATATCTGAAACGCACCCTTCTCCATGCCTTTTATCGAAAAAGACTATATCTTCTTCTGAATTTCTACTATCATGTCCTTAACACGCGTATGTTCCCTGACACACTCGGATCCGCTCTCTTCATCTAACTCAACGTTATCTTCGGTTCACTTGCTATCTGAGTCTCCTATCAAGTTGGCTCTTACTGAACGTACGGCAGTGGCCTACCTTCTCTGACTACCTGTTTCACTATGCCTCAGTTGTTCCGTCGTTTCGCCAAGACGCATTGCAGGAAAACCAACTTAGACAATGGGTTTACACAAACGTACATCAAGCACCTCAAGAAAAAAAAGCGCTTCCCGTGGTCAGAAGCGAACCTGGGTCACTCGCGTTATGAAACCAACGTCTATCCGATTGCTTCATTCCGACGGTCGAAGGAGTTTGGATTTTGGACTTCGACTTTAACTCAGGTTGGATGCGAGAAAGCTTCGCGTTCCAAGCATCTTTTTCTTAAGAAAGGGGCTTTGATTTTTTGTGTACCTCACGCGTTCCATGAAACGTAGAGAAGAATGGCTTTCGCCTTAAAATGTAGTGAGCTTTCTCGAAGATGTCTCCTATGAGATACGCCCTAGCTTATTTTAAAGCTTATTTTAAACGAAACAAATACAAACTATATGAAAGCCTGAAAATATATATCCATAATAGCGTATTAGAGTAAAAGTATTAGCTCTAGTCTAAAAAAATAAAAAAAAATCAAATACCCCTCTGTCTAACTGGTGCATGCAATTCGCATGCGACTTACAGTTACGACTGATCGTTAGGACCGCTTTTGGCGTCGTTCTCTGGACGGAGGAGCCTCACGAAGTGTGACTGGCAAGCCACATGCAGTTGTGTCATCGTTGCGATCGTCTTGCGGCCACAGCCAATGAGAGCCCGAAGGTGTCATCGCTGAGAAAGTTTCTTTCAAAGTCCCGAGTAGCCGGCGACAACGGCAATTCCGAGTATTTTGTGGGGAGCAACTACCCGCCGGCGCTGGGAGCAACTCTCCGCCTGGTAGACACATGTTGCCAGCGGTACCTACAGCATGGACGAGCGGAATCATGGGTGCTAAATGTTCCCACACCGCTGTACTGAACCTATAAAAATACAATAGATAACGTAATAGCACAATTCATTTTTACTACAAGTTGACGAATGCTTTCTTTTCCTACTTGGATTTCCCTTGCACGAATCTAAATCGTCCGGAGTGTGCCTAAACAGGGAGGCAACCATGGAGCAAAAACAGTGGAGCGGCGCCGACGACGCATCGCACGCGCGCATCGGACCACGTGTCTCAAATTCGCGCGTCCGACTAGTCGTAGCTACCGTCGTAACGTTCAGTCGCATGCGAATCGCATGCACCAGTCGTCCATGTGTCTCGCGCCTTAGTCGTTGAGATTGATCATTTGTTTGGCTCGGATTTAACGCTGGTTCAACGGGTTCGACGCAGGTAGACCCCCTAAAGATTCGCGTTTTCTCGTCGTTGTCGTTAGACAGAGGGGTAGTTTATTTATTTTAAGTAACGTGAGATAATGCGGAAACGTTCCTAAAGTCCGGTAGTCTTGACTTTATTTGGATTACTTAGGAATAAACGACTTTGCATTTACACAGTATTGCCATGTGATCGCTGGGGTAGACACTCAGAGGTTCTGTCACCGTTACTCGATACAGTGTGTTCGGAAATGTGAGATGTAGGGAGGAACAGTTTTGGGTGGTAGGTCGAAGTGGGGTCTTTAGACGCAGCGAGTATTGGTCTAGCATGAAGCCCTCGATCCATTTACCCGACTGCTTGGTCACGTCCACGTTGAAGTTTCCGCAGAGCAGGATTGGAGTCTCTTCTATCGGTACCTGTAGTGTCTCCACTACGTCGACCATGGAACTCTGAACGTCGCTATGGGGTACGTTCAGTCTTATGTACACGGTGACGATAACGAGTGCATTTGGCCCAACGACCACACAGGCATTCCCTTGACGCTGGGTGCTACGGAGACGTACGTGGCCACGAAGGTATCGGCCATGTCGCTCTTGGCGTAGACGGCCACTCCGACCGCGCGGCGATGTAGGTCGGACGACGTGGCTATCGATCGGTACACCCACTGAGCTTCGATCGAGCGGTGCACTGTAAGGTGAGGAGTTCAGATATTCATTTCAAATCACACAACCTTCACTCCATTGGTGTAGGCAAAGTCGGGCTGCCCAGCCGGGCTGACCACCCCCTTGCCCATTAAAAAACGTGCCTGTCTTTCTGTCTATCTGCTCTCTCTTCTCTCTCTCTCTCTCTCTCTCTCTCTCTTCTCTCTCTCTCGGTCTTCTCTCTCTCATCTCTCTCTCGCTCTCGTCCGACTCATTTTCTGAGAAGCAGAGGTGCGTCGTCTGCCTGCAGAGGACTTCGTCGTGCGTATCGGTTTTCCCGCGCGCTTCTGAAGGGACCTAACGTTATCCAATCCAACTCTGCGAGTCGTGCTATTTTGGAGGAACGCGCCATTTTGCTTGGATTTGCAACCAAAGAATCCGTCACGAAAGCTTCGCGTTCAACAATCCTCGTGATCAAACTCAACGATCAAACGACAAACTCAGCGACTGAAGCTTCGCGTTTTCCTCATCGTTGTCGTTAAACAGAGGGGTAACTGATTTTTTTTTCTTTCACTTCACCCACAATCATTCATCATCATCGTCGCCAGATAAAGTTGGCTTTCCTGCAGGGCGCATTGGCATACTGCGGCATCAGTGAGACCAATAAAACTTCGCTTTGAGAGAATAAATATCGTGGTGTACTTTATGGCAATTAGTATCGGACGATAGGACCGCTGCAATGATGTCTCACTATCAGCTAGCGACTCCTTACTTTAAAATTAAAGAGCCATCCTTATCAGAGCTGAGCAAACTATCTACCATTTGCGGCAACAACCCGCATAAGGGAGAATGACGCAACAGAGAGGCGCAGTCTCCGCACTCAAAATCAAATTAATCAACCGAGGCCAATCCCCCTTTGGCTGAACGCGCTCGCCCACGCTTTTTAAGCAGAAAGCAACAGCAAATACGCAGGCAGGCCAAAGATTGGAGGCAAGACGCTGTAAGGTGCGCCGAGTAACCAAGAAGACAAATGGACAAGAGCAAAAAGACCCTGCGAGACCGCCCTTAGATACGACTATACGACGAACGAAGCGGCAACATCAGAAACGCCGGCGGCTGGGGGACGGGAAGGGATACGGGAAACGAGTCTGCGCTTGCGTCAGCAACACCGGGGATTAGATCGGGACGAGGGTTGGCGTCTCCGCACGCTGCCGAGCTTGTAACACAGCGCAGCATCATCCTTTTCCCTGCTTGCGCCGGCATTGTTTTCCCGTCCCCTCTGTTTTGTTTATCTTATCTTCTCTTTTTTCGTCGTCCAGCTATCGCGTTCCACGTAGCGGCACTGCCCCACAAGCACCCCTGGAAAATGCCGACATAGAACAAGGAACGACGTTTGTCTGTTGTTTGTCTTTCTTTACTGTGCGTCCCAGTTTTCTTTGATGTGAAGAAACTTAAACGCTAAACGCGAAAGCAACAACGGGAGGTGAAAAAAACAACAACAACAAAAAAAACAGAGGTAAGAAGTGGGTGGGGTAGGCAAGCCATCGGTGGCTTCGGTCATCTATATACGGGCCCGGGGCGCAGACCCCTTCAATCTTGGTCACACGCACCGTGCTTTATTTATGCGTTGTAAGCCACGGAGTCCTCTTCGTCTTCTCGTATGCGGCCGGACGACTTGGCTTATCTCCATTTTACTTATTCCGAACCTTTCTGCATCAATGTGTGATCTTTTCCCTGTTACTTTTTTTATCTCTGAACGAAAGCGACGTTTTCTTTTTGTACGATGATAAACGGATAAAAAAGCTGCTTCATTCTTACTCGTTTTTCGTTCGCAGATAGGCGAAGCCTGCGAGGTCGTCAGGCCTTCCTCGTAAAACGCGATCGAAGGGAACAAACATTAGGGGGCGATGTAATACTTTATTTCCGATCGGTGCTGCTTATACGTGTGGTTATTCGTATGCAGCAGCGAGCAGTTTCTCGATACAGAGCCACACCCTCTCGACTGTTTTTGTTCTTACCGCGCTTAAAAAAACACGTGGCCACATGATATATTCGCATTGCTTTCTTCATAAACTTCTTTTTTTAACACGAAAGTGTTTTATTCCCGGATACACAAAGATTTCGCTGACGTCATATCCGTCACGGAAGTGACGCCAGTACAACGAAGCAAGCGGCCTGTAAAGGGTGCACCCCTGCACACAGGGTCTTCTTGAGGGGAAGCAACCTTTAGTACTAAACAGCACATTATGCTAAGGGTTGTGCGTCACGGGTTTTATATTTTAACACGGAAGTGTTTATGCCGCGATACCCCAAGATTTCACTGACGTCATATCCGTCACGGAAATGACGCCAGTACATATTTGCCGGAGCGATCCGCCAGCAGGACGTCGCTCGCCAAGAACACCCACAAGACAGCCTTCGACCCGCAAATCATGCTCAGCTGCAGATTTCGCTGCATATTTCACTTTCGTGTTTTACCGATTAATATGACGGAGCAATCGACCAGAGTATTTTTCATTATATTTGCAGCCAGCACTAAGCAGATTTTTCGTACTGTTCAAATATTTCCACAGTGATGATACAACTGTGCAAAGCGCCGTCATTGTTCGGAGAATGATGTCGCGTAGCTCCATATTTTCTGCAAATAAGCCGCGTTGTGGCTTTCTCAGTTCCGACGCCTTGACATGGTGTTTCGTCTCGCGGGCACAGACAATTTTCTTACTCTGTTTTCTGCTTAAAAGTCTTGTGCCCCTGTTTTTAAGACAGGCTAGCATTTACCCCTGCTACGTAAAGAGGAAGATGGACGATGTTGCAGCGACAGCATTGCGGCCTCATTTTGTCATCATCTCCTTCTGACTGCATAAAAATATCATATATAATAAATGGATAGGGGATATGTAATATTACTCTCTTCTTCCTTGTAATTATTAATACATTACAAACCTCACTTCGGCTTCCTGCGTTGACAACTAGTGTACTATATTCTCTTCTAGCCTTTATTGCACTGCTGCGACTATGGATTTGCTCTCGGTGCCGTTTCCCCTAAGCGTGTTGGTGAACTTGTGAAATCCTTGGAAATTGGAGTCTCGTTTTTCTCTGCAATCGTTAAGTTTATTTAAGTTTGCCGCTAAGATTTGCGCCCGTTCTTGCTCACCCTGGCTTTATTTATTTATTTATTTATTTATTTATTTATTTATTTATTTATTTATTTGTAGATACTGCGATGTCGTAGCGACATCTTAGCAGGGTGGGATACATCTTTGTAACGATTATATAACATGACATAGAATTATACAGAAACATAGTCAACCGCAGGAAAAAAAGACCCAACAACAACAATCAAAGCAACTGCGACTCAATCATTCGCCAGGTCCTGCCAGACTGCAATGGTACGCAATGGTACAATGGTACGTACAATGGTCCAGTCTACAGTCACTTTGAAATGGGGTGTCGGTATTCCCGGCGCGTAGATATACGAAGAAAGCAAAAAAAAAAAAAAGCAAGCAAGGAAGAAAATAAAGGAAAAAAGGAGGGTAGGAAGGGCTACTAGGGAGGGAAAGGTAAATAAATAAATAAATAAATAAATAAATAAATAAATAAATAAATAAATAAAAAAGCCGATGATAGAAATCAAAGAAATAAGGAAGGAAGGAAAAGAGAAAGAAGGAACCAAATTGATTGATTGATTGATGATTGATTGATTGATTGATTGGCTGTTTATTGGAGGAGGTCATAAGACCCTGAAGGGGATGGGGACGGTGGGAAAAGGGAAAAAGTTGTGAAAATAAAAGTAATCGAAAAACACATTTGTAGTCCTTGTCACTTTGGAAAGTCAGTTCACACTTGTCACAGAATCACTGACCCATACGGGGCTTAGTAAAGAAAGCAAGCAAGGAAAAAGGACAAATAAGAGTGAGGCGGCCAGTGTTATCGTTTCGAAGACGCTTGGTAATAAGAAGGATCAGTACAGAGGGCGAAGACGGTGAATCAAGTAGTGGAGGCTCCCATCCATAATGCCGCGGTGTGAAGAAGTCCCCACTTATTGTCGTCTCAACGAAGAAAGAAACGTTGCGCGACAGATACTGAGCATACTCCATAGTAACTACACTTCCAATCAGCAACGCCATCAGATGACCCTGGAAATCGTTGTCTGGGTGTCTGTAAAGTAATTTGCCGTGGCTGCTCGCGAAATAAATAGCAAATAAGCCCATTTCCAAATGTTTCAAGTTTAAGAAGTCAGTAATACCTCAACATGCCTGTCTTTCCCACACTTCGGACGCACGCGGACGTACGCGCACACATAAGCGCGTGTACAAAGACGAGGCACAGACAGGGGAAGTTATGCAACGGTAAGTAAATAAAATAATCAGGAGAAGATTAGCCGGCGCAGAAAGCAGCCCAAATCTCCGTTTCCCCGTCCTCATAGCAGCATCCTCTTTAACATGCACATCTCGTGTTCATTGTCTTCTTTCTCCCCCTTCTTCGCCCATCCTCACTGAGAGGATTAGGGTCGCACGTGTATTGGCCTGCTCCTGTAACTCGGGCCGCGCCAGAGGGGGACCTCCAACAGTAGGCGTGCAACCGCGCCAACAACACACAATCTTCGCCGTCCTTATTCCCTGCCGCCGCGGCCTTCACTTCGCTGAATACTACACGTGTTGTTTCCCCTTACGTCCGTCGCTTTTTGTGTTTTTTTTCCCTAGCTTCTTACTTTTTTTTTTCCCTAGTCGAGCAGCGCAAGCGGGGAAGAGCGTCCCTAGAGTCTCGACCTCGGAAACACTGGGATGCTGCTCCTCCGGCGTCTTCATCCCCGGGTCTCTCAGCTTGCACAACGTTTTTCCGCCACCCTGTTCGTTTTTCGCGCTTTTCTTTCGGGTTCTGCGCGAGGTCGGAACCTATGTTCTTCCTCTCAGACGCCGAGCGCCTATAAAGTAGACAGCGTGAAGGGTGAGGCGAAGGGGCAAGTCGCTGCTGCTGCTGAAATGTCTCTGTTTCACCAAAACGGAAAGCAGCAGCCGTAGCAATGTAGGGCCGTCTAACCGAGATTGTTTTCTCGTTGTTCTTGTTGTGTTAGAGAAGAGTAGGATTGCTTTTTCGCCGATTCTTCCGCAGCTGATTTCACTCGGTAGTGCATACTCGGACGCAAGAATCTTGCGACACAACTGAGTGCATGTGTTTTGCAAACCATTTTGAGAGCCCTAGATGAGAAGGGTTCTTTCGGCACAAACGGTTTGGAAACAGTGACGCGGTTTCCTCTACACGTCTACTGCCATACCGGCCGTTGTTGTTGTTGAAAAACTTTTGAGCCTTACCATCGAGACGAAATCATGTGTGTGTCGGGATGCTGGTCGCCAGCTACGGCGTAGTCGTCTAAACTGCTTTGCTGCATTCCAAACCAAACTCCGCTGTTTTGTGGAACCTTTTGGTTCACCACTCTTTGCTGAAACGTGTAGCCTGAAAGTGTCAAAACGACCACCCCGTGCAATATTTCAAGCAGCGTGTTCTTGTTTTTGATCCAATTAAACGAGCGACTGTTATTTTGCCTTTCAAGGGGGTTTGGTGTAATTTTTTTAACACGGCTGCCATGCAGTCGTACGTTTCATAATTCCCAAGGGCAACGCACCTAGACGCTTTCCGTCTACGGCGAATATCAGCGTCTAATACTAAGCTGAACGAATTTCAATATCCTTTTCCTTCGCAGATTACGCCGAAAAGGTATTGCCTTCGTCTTGTGGTAGGGGGTTCGGCCATCAGCATACCTGCACATTCCAAACCCAGGCCGGATGAAATTCGAGCTAGCCATGTTTCATTGAACTGCGCATAGTAAAACAAATCCACGTGTGTTGCTTTTCCATGGGGAAATGTTGAGACGTCTAAGAAGAACCAATTTCTATTTTTATAACAAAAATAGCCGAGAAATGAAACTTATTTCTGAAAATAAGAAGTCTGAAGAACCGTAATAACCCTCTATTTCTCCTAGCCCAGCAGGGAAGCGGGATATGCGATAGAATATTGGAGCTCAGGTGAGCGACAACCTCTTAGGTAAGTGTAACGCCGGCTTAAGGAGTCAACATTCAAAATCTACTCCACCAACGTATACGGTCAATTAAAAGAAATTTACCAAAGGTTATTCGACGTAATTGGGCGTTTTTAGTCAATCAAATCGCTGAGATGAGGTGGCGGGTGCACGCTGTGAACCTTGCTCACCTCGGTGGTGTTGACCGAATGCATGCCCCACAAAAAACGAAAAAAAAAAATGAAACTAGGCATGCGGCGGGCACGCACATTCATACCACGAGTTTCAAGAAACTGCAGGCAGCAGAAGTGATTACGACATACCAGCGACAGAGTATTAGTATTAAAGAAACGAAAATAGATCAAGGTGGAGAGATAGACCCAAAATATTAAAGAAATCTGCTCAAAAGCGTAATCCCACCAAGCCGAACACCAACCCCGCGCCCCTTACTCTCTTTCTTCCGAAAAAATATGAA
Organism: Haemaphysalis longicornis; assembly: GCA_013339765.2. Lineage (NCBI taxonomy): Eukaryota > Metazoa > Arthropoda > Arachnida > Ixodida > Ixodidae > Haemaphysalis > Haemaphysalis longicornis. The sequence goes on from CM023457.1 coordinate 62,718,346, forward strand.
CACGGTTTTCATCAAATATAGGTGCACCAACGCCACTTTTTTTACTTTGGGACCTCCTCCTGCACGCGCCTCCCATGCGCATTTTGTACTGCCGAAATATTTATTGAAGAAACCTCCAACGCCACCAAAAAGCCGCTACACAAGCTGGTGAAGTCTCGCGGCACGTCTAAATTCGCTTGAAATTAAAAAAAAAACGAAACGGAAGAACTGCGGAAGGCACAGGCCACACAGGTACTATCGTAGCGAAGAAGAGCGGAAGGAGGTTGGATGAAAATTCCCCAAAACTGCAAAGTGGATTGAGGTGGTTGGGTGGAGGGCAGACTTCTGAATTGGATGAAGGGGAAAGAGGCTGCAAGGAGGAGGAGGAGGAGAGGTTATGCAGCCGGAGTGAAATTTCTTCGGCGACGTGCCCTCATCCAGGACTCCAGAGTCAACGGGTTCGTCGGGTGCCACGGAGGGCGTTGGGGGAAAAGATAGGGAAGTGTAAGGACGGGCGGAACGAGGGTACGCGATTGATAATCCCATTTCTTGTTGTTGCTATTAGTTATTTATTTCGCTCTCCTTGCTTAACAAAACAAGCGTAGAGGCTTTCTAACCCCACGTTTTTTTGCTTATTATAGCATTCTTTATGGGCACGCCGGAGCAAACAAAAAGAAACAGCGACAAAAAAAGGGACCGGGGAAGGAAATGAAACGAAGCAAGGTGGGAGGCGGTGGAAGTTTCAAAACAGGAATGCCGGTGGAGATGGGAATGGCGGCTAAAATGAATGGGAAATAGGGAAAAAATTGGCTTCGCAGAGGGGAAAAGCAAAACGCATATGTAATCACCAAACACGTACACGCGCAGACAACAAAATTCGAAAATCGTGCGAGGATGCAAGAAAGTATAGAAGAGGACCTATGGCTGCTGTCCCGGGGTTGGTTGGAGCGGAATAAATAAATCTCGTTTTCGGAAATCCCGGGAACAAGCAACCCGCTTGCGCTGCCCTTTTCACGCTCCCTTCCCCTTTTTCACTCTTTTTCCCATCTTTTGCTGAGTTACTTTCTTGACATTACTTTTTCTTTCTGGCTATTTGTTAACGCGGCTGCGGCTTAAAAGTTCGATTCCCTCATCCTCCACATTTCTACCCTCCTTCGCAAGCCCCGTACACGACAGATGTCTTTTTTTTGAAACCCTGGCCTTCCCGAAATCACCCATGGAATCCCTTAGAGTCGCGCCTCTACATGTGTGCTATTGCTCTGGAGTGCTTCCCGGAATAGTCTGAACCATTCCTCCAGACACGCATCTTTCCCTTCCTGTTTCTTCCCTTCACGTTTCCTAACATCCCAGGCTCCAACCCGACTACATGTGTACACTCCCGGGGGGGAAAGGAGGGGTCGAAACATTCGTGTTCGCGATGTAGAGCTCGCCAGCGCTTCTCGGGCACTGGTGACGACATCAGCCAGTCGGTGATTCAATCCGACAGGGGGCGCGAATCCGAAACGAGGGTCCATCGCATTTGGGTGCGCCTTCAGGGCAGCCAGGCTACAAGTATACACGCGTGTGACCCTTCCCGAAATCTCGTATATTTCCCTAGAAGAAAGCGAACGACGTCTACGCCGGCGAGAACAGCTGGTAGTCCCCATTTTCGTGGCCTCTCGACTTTTTTTTCTCTCCCAAACTTCTCGCTATCGTACTCTATTCTTTACGAAAGAGTTCTTCACACAATAGTTGCACGCAGTGGTCAGCAATGCGTCTCCACTAAAAGAAAAGCGGGGGACAAGGGGTGTGTGGGAGTGGGGATTGGGAGCGCCGAACGCACTTGTGTTTTCTGAAGTCGCGTGTACACGAAGGGCCGTTTTGTTTCTGGGGGCGTATTATCGCGTCTCCTTATCGGAATACGTTTCCTCCTCCCCCCAGGCGCGATGTGGAGCCCGTCGCAGCAGATTTCACGAGTGCTTGCTCGTTCGAAATTCAGAGAAGCGGGTCGGGGCGCGAATACGAAACTATGCACCGACGCGGCAGGAAACAAAGTACGCGTTGCCTGCTGGGCGACGATCGAAGAATGTAGATCGAGAATCACCGCCGTCTACTTCGTTTGCACGTTTACTGTCGCTGCGCCGTATGTTTTCGACGCCCTCCTCGGTGCAGTTGCCTCGTTCGGAATAAATTCAGCGTTACCGAAGAGCAACCCGTTGCGTTTTCTGCGGACGCGGCTGTATGAAATACGCGTTACACTTTTGCACCGAAGCTGTGTTTCGCTAGGTTCTGCCCAAAACTTAGTGCGTTCGTATATCTGGTCGCGTCGACAAAGAATCGCCCTCGCCCGCTCTAGAGATAGCGCGAAATGTTCTATAGCTCTCAGGCTAATGTAGTTATCTTGTGAAAAATCACACTGAGATTGGCGGCTAGGACGACTCTATGACTAGGCCGAGTTTCGTTTACCCGTCGTAATCAGTTCAGAATGAAGTTGCAAACGTTTGAGAATTAAAGTCTGCTGTCAATACACGACCGTTTATGCAGGGAGTGTGGTTACATAAAACAGAATTAACTCTTGTTTTATCAATCCCATACGAAGCAAATTATATGAGAACACTTTTGAAATAATTCTAAGGAAGGCATGTGCACATGTCTTTATTCAACCAATATAGCAAGTGACCACGCATAACTCAACATTGCTGTCCACCAATACGGCTTCGCCGGTCTTCCATCCTCACAGTGGTGGAAGGTGGTGGTGGGGGTGAAAAAATGTTGTTATTTGAGCCGACAAGAAAGTGAAAGAAATGTGGGCGGCTTCTTCTTAGTTCAGAAAGCCGCGAACGACTGCTCCTGCTCTAGCCCGGAAGATCAGGTGTTCCTGAGTCCCGAGCTGAGAGCTGGTCATCCCGCATTCCCACTGCTCCGGAGTTGAGGAAGACAGGGGCTTTGGGTGGTCGGTGCATGCCCACACAAGATGGTAAGTCGTACTGGGAGTATGGCATGTTGGGCAGTTATACGAGCTCCAATTAGGCTTTAAAGGGGCCATGCAGACAAAACGCAAGTTTGGTTCATTCGAAAGATTGCCTCGTTAGAATCATACTGACACCCCTTTTAATGTAAACGTAACTCAAATAAGCTGCATAATTAGGAAAAAATGGAATGGCCATGCGACCCACTAGCTCATTTCCCACAACAGAACCTATGATACCATAAGCCTGACTGTTCGATTGGCTGAGGCAGGAAAAAGCGAAACGCAAACTAGGCAGGGCTTATAAGCTTGCCGAATGAGTTATTTGCGCTTAAATTTAAGGCATATTCATTTTACAGCAGTAAGAATGGTAGGGTAAACAATGAAAGTTACGAAAATACACGTAAACGTAGAACCACCGATGCGCACTGCTATTGGTACTGGGCGCACTATGCTTTTTTAGCTGCACAGCAGCCCGATTGGCCGATTGGCGTAAGCGACGTTGTATTACGTCACCCTGTTTGTCGAGCATACCCCATGTTTCACGAAACGATTACTTTCTACCGTAACAAAAACAAGTCAGGAGTAAATACGGTCAAAAACACAGTAACGGCGGACAATGGTCCGCCGCTGACTCTGGTAGCGCCATCTCAGAGGGCCGGCGGCAAGCAAGGCTGCAGAGCCTAATGCCCCACTGGAAGGTCGTTTGATACCCGCCCTCATAACTTCATGCAGACGTCACGAAAACAGACGATTTGGCGGAAGAATGAAAGTTTTAACCTAAATTGAATACTTTCTCAGTGAATACGACATCGTTTCCTGCGGGACAAGCGCTGGGAGCACTATAAAACACGAAATCTGTCGGATAAAACAAACTTGTATTTTGTCTGCAGGGCCCCTTTAAACAAGCTTGAATTTGGATTTTCTCCTCCGATGCTGCACGTGGACTACGAAAGGTGCCGCAACACGTAATGCTGAGGAATGATTTATACAATTAAAGAATTTCGGACGTTTCTTTAAAAATTTTGTGGCGATGAAAAATGTTTTAAGCTTCCAAAGAAAAAAAGGCCGCTGTGGTCAGGAGCCTAACGACAGGTGTTGTGCAGAAGAGCACAAGGACATTTTCCACTCAGTAACTATGGCAAGTAGGGTTGGCCAATTCATTTTTGCGCCTAGAAAACCGAAAAAAAAAAGGAAAAAAAGAAGAAATCAACTTCTGAATACACTTGTAATGGACTTATCTTTCAGGACAAGGGGTCTTACAAAGCCTTGTTTATACTTACTTCGATCCGGTAACATTTTCACAATGTTATTTTGAATCATACTTGTTCTTTACACTGTAATCCGCGCGGTGAAGGTTACCACAAAGGAGACGGGCATGTAAAAAAAAAAAAATCAAGCCTCCCTGCGGTGTGCAAACTGCACGCACAAAAAACTCGTGAAAGCGAAGTATTTGGGACAAGGAACTGACTTCGTTATAAGCGATACTTCGTTTAAAGCAAATAATATTCGCGGTCTGTGCACTGCAGTGCGGGACCGTGAAAAAATTCGAATAAAGCGATTTACTTACAACGGGGTTTACTGGTTTCTGTAGTTTATTCAGGTATTCTCCGCCCAGTAATATGCATGCCATGTGGGCGGGTCCCGTACCATCAAGTGCGACAACGATTAAGCAGCGCTGCGGCTTCCCAGCTTGCTGCGGACATGCCTTTATTGTTATATGTGGTAGCAGGAAGTAGCGCTATCAGGGTACTAGCGCCACTAAATAAAGGCTTTCAGAATATCTGCACTCTTTTCTCTCATTGTTATGCACCGCCAGGATATTCATTGGTAGGTCGGCACCACGTGATATTTGTTTACATATGAGCGCAGCCAGTTTGTTGCTGGGCACCTCCTCCTCTCTCTCTCTATCTCTCTCTCTCTCTCTCCTCTCTCTCTCTCTCTCCTCTCTCTCTCTCTCTCTCTCTCTCTCTCTCTTCTCTATGCTGCGCGGACGCTAGAGCCGGCCGGTCACACTCTGCCCGTCACAACCGGCGGCGGTTTCGTTGGGAGAGATGGCAACACTGCAAGCCAGAAACAAAATGGCCCCCAGACGCCTCCGGGTGCACAAAGTGGCGGTACTTTTAAGCGTAGCTTATTTAGTGGCGCTACAGGGCACTATTTTCAGCGGCCAACAACCTTAGGAGGTAACATAAGGTCGCTAAACGTCTCCATTTCTCTGCGCCGGTACTTTCAACGAAAGGACATATAATTAACAAAAACGGAAACAAGTATGTACAGGACTTCTCTAGATTAAAACGAGGTGCGCTGAACCATTGAGCTCAACGTATTTGAAGTCAAAGGCACGTCACAAACAACGCGCTGGAAAATAAAGTGGACGGGGCATAAAAAACATCGCAAATCGAGTTCACGCGGAACCATGAAGCGTGAATGTGCGACAAGCCTAGACACAACGCAGTGACTGTCATAATTGACAAAGAGAACTGGCGGAGTTCTCTCGCGGGAAATTTGCGCACTTCAAAAATTCTGGCATCGGAGAAAGATTCTTGCGCGAAAGCCGGACACGTGGCTTTGGTCGCATCTCGGATAAATGCGAAACAAAAAAGAAAAATCGCGCACTAAAATGACAACACCGGCTCCGGAAGGTTTATCGTCCTGTACGCTTCTCTCTAGTACCGACGTCATAGTTTTTATTTTGTCCTCGTTCTGAAATAAGCGCCTCACGTTGCAGATGTTAAGCATTTATTGGTTTTACGTCAATCTCGCCAGAGGGGAAGCGTGTTTCCTGCGAGCAGGTCTTGTATTTCAGAAGAATTTAATCGCTTTACGTCACTCTCAAGTGAGAACAAGTTTTTTTGGCATACCAGATTTCGACCTTTCTTTGCTTGTCGCTTCCTTTGCCGCTTCGTAAAATCCGGCGACCCCAGAGAAAATTAAGACTGACGTCGAACGCCCGAAAAAATGAAGTTGAAAAGTCTAAACAAAAACTTGTAACGAGATTTTCTCGTGCAGGCAATGCAATCAGCGCTTGAGAGGCGGCGAGGCAGACACGCGGGACGACCTCTCCCCTCTCTTCTTCATCTGCGCATGGCATGCACAGGAGTGGCCGTTCGATGAAAATTGAAAATCGACCACGGACACAGCACCCGGAAACGCGCTTGAGGGGAAGATGGAGGCAGTAAGTAAACATAGGACAAACCGGATCGAGGGAAGTCTGGGAGAAGGTGAAGGGGAGGATGTCGGGGGAGGTTGCCCTTGCGGAGATGAAAATGAAGAAGAAAGGTCGAAAAACAAGGGGCGGTCAGGTGGCCGTTGAAAAATAAGAAGGAGGGAGAGGCGGAGGAGGAGTAAGAGGAGGAGTAAGAGGAAGAGGAAGAGGAGGGGTGGAGGCGGAGGCGGAGGAGTAGAAGGAGCAGCAGCAGCAGCAGCTGCAGAGAAGAAGAAGAAGAAGAAGAAGAAGAGAAGAGGCGGAGAAGTAGCAGGAGGAGTAGAGGGAGAAGAATAGGAGGAGGAGGAGGAGGAGGAAGCAGAAACCGGTGCAGGAGACGAAGAATGTGGGAAGAACGCAAACGCCAGACGGGGGAGGAGGAGCAAAAGGAAAGAGGTGGAAGAGTGAAGGAGGCGGAAGAAGGTGGAGAGAATGAAGAGAAAAGATTATGCTGATAAGGCATATGCGTATGCACAACGTTGATGATTATGACGATGATAATGGTGGTGATACGGAACAGGAAGGGAAAGCTGGTGCGGGGACGAGGAACATGGAAAAAAAATGCACCGGCATGAAGGAGGAAGAGAACCACAGGAAAGAGACGGATAGAGCAGGAGAGGAAAGTGGGAAGGATGAAGAGAGACGAATATCTTGACGATAACTATGTGTAAGACGTCGATGATGACAACGACGACGATGATGGTGGTGACGACGATGTAGATGACTAACAGGGAGAAAAGTAAAAGTTGGTACAGGAGACGTGGAGCATGAAAAAAAAGCAAGAATGTGGAAAAGAAGGAAAAGTAAAGAGACGGAAGAGCAGAGGATAAAGAAGAAGGTAAGAGTATAAAAAGAAGGATATGTTGATGATGATTACGCGTATTACTACAACGGACGACTACGATGAGAGGGATGATTATAATTATGATGATAATGCTAAGGAGCAGGCGGAGGCAGTCTTTGCATGCGTTAAATAAGCCGATACAGGCGCAGACGCTTCAAGGAATCAACGAGATGGTGATGATGGTCATGTTTCGTGACGGGTATCAGTCATCTCTTCCCTTCCTGCACCCCCCCCCCATCTTGCGAAAGCGATCGTGCGCTAATTATTCAAAAAGCTTGATTTCGATCCGATCGATAAAAAGGGGCCTTCACGAAAATAAAAATGGTCTTTATATATTCGGGACTGCTCAGTTTGATAGCGCATGCTTGAACTTTGAGTTTTTGTAATTGTCGGCACGGGGAACGCGCTGTCGTTTTTCGCCCCGTGTCTTCACGTCTCAGTGAGAAACTAATCCCGTTGCTCTTCCCGGACTTTCTCGATTGTGTGTCTCGTATATCGTGTGTTTTATCATTTGTCTATCATGCACTAAAATCGAGGTACTGCTCGCTAAGGATGTGTTTCAATTCGCGGATGGCATGATAGACTGCCTATATCGGTTACAACTCAGAACGGCACCACCTCATGTAGTGTATCACTCCAAACGCCGGACCTGTGACGTCAGTGCCCGTTTTGAAAGGGTTTGCTGAGCGTGATATCGTCTGCTTGTCTCACGAGTTTGTTTCGTCTGGAGTCGTTTATAAGCATATTAAGTCCAAAATCACGGGAGGGCCACGCATGTTAAAAATATTCCCAGTAACGCCCTACTGCGCCCGCGGAGAAAATCCGGCTACAGTGATAAGGCACAGCGAACTTCCGGTGCCGTTCTATAGTGTCACCGAGTATAGGAAGCAAGCTTCTAAAGCAACAAGAATTTCAACGGTGCAGCGGCTCCACGGCGGACGAAAACATTGTAGTAGTCATGTTAACGAACGAAAGACAGAGATTCTGTCAAAGAAATTACGTTATTATAGCAAATATTATGCAAATAAAAATTGAGCAAAAGAAGGAACGCAAGTAACAGTTCCTCCGGACACTTTAGTCTGCATATGTCCTTTGAAAGTGAAACCTGGGCGTACTATTGTGGCCAGGTACCTTTTATATGCATGTAAACCCGTCGACACAGACGCCACGCTACTTTACCGTCCCTAATCTATCCTAATCCACCTTAACCCACACTAATCCATCGATTCCATATCCACCTTAATGTGAATTCACCATTTAAATCCTCTTTAATCCCTGCCTAAGCCACGTTATTCCATCATGAAATCATCTTATTCTACGCGAACCTTTCTAAAGGGGCCATGAAGACAAAATGCAACTTTGTTCTATTGAAAGAACGAGACTTTGGTAGCTCACTCAGCGCCATTTCAGCGGAGAAAGTCGGTTTTCAGCAGAAAAAACGCCAGAAATATTAGAAAGCTTCCAAATTTTGTGCCATAGTGACGTAATATGGGCAGGAATGACGCGTTATGGACACGCATTAAAGACATTTTTTTAGTGTTTAAGTGCGGGTTATCATCTAAGTGACACGATCAAACGAAAGTTGAGGCCCCATTACAATCTCCCAGTCATGTTTTTTTTTTTTTTTTGCGGTGGTCAGGATTGCGGCCGCCAATCACACAAACAAGATTCTGTGACGTCATTGGAAAGTTGCAGTAAGTGGCTAGGGAGTAGCCACTATATTTTTTTAAATATCTGTATTATTTATTAGAAGTTGGCCATGAATTCGTTATCACTGTTACAGGGACAATACAACCTTTCTGATGAACCGATCTTGTATCGTGTTTTCATGTCGCCTTTGTGCTTCCTTAATTCCACCTTTATAATCATTACTACACCAATATATTGATCAATTGATTTATCTTAATCACCCATATTTCATGCTAACCCATCTAATTCGTCTTAATCCACCTTAACCACACCACAATTTAATTACTGCCAAAAAATCAATCAGTATTTAACGTTAGTAATAATCAGCCTTCTCTTACACCAGGCAGACATTCCTTGGTTCGCTTTCCGCCTTCCTTGGCTTTTAGTAGCATTCGTTCCGACTCTGGGATCATTGCAGGTAAACCTTTCAAAGATTTGAATGTGAACATCTTCGACAGAACTCCGTCTGGTTGGGTTAAACTCGAAGAGGCAAATACACCAACCAAGGGCGTTTATTCAAAGCGGTCACCACCTTTCAAAGGTGCAGCCACGTTTAAAAAAAAACATCTTCCTCTTTTCTCCACGGTTTATCGCAAAGTTATACAGGCAATGTGATCCAAGTCTGTATGGCAGTAATGTGGTGTAAACCTTGCTCTGACGAAGGGAAGAACCTTGCCGATACGTGAGTAATAAAGTATCGTTGTTATTGCTCTTGTATTTCTACACACTCTTTTTGTGAGCTCATACATAGCCAGAGAGAGCGAAAGAGAGAGCTCACAAAAACAGTGCGTAGAAAGACAAGAACAATAACAACGATACTTTTTACTCACGTATCGGCAAGGTTCTTCCCTTCGTCAGAGTAAGGTTTACTCCACATTATATAGTTAGTTACCATAGTTATATATATATTTATTATATTATATATATATATATATATATATATATATATATATATATATATAATCGAATGCATCGTAAAATGAAGAACCCGAAAATTTTAGAATTGCAGCTGATAGGAGATCGGAAGAAAAACGGGCTTCGACCAGGGTGGGGCTCCAAAGGAGCGGAAGCGATACCGAAGAGCGTAGAGGGAGCGACAAATTTGGAGAAACTTATCGTCAAAAACGGCGGATACAGAAATGTGAGCGGGGGAGGGGGGATAAATTGCCCGTTACACGCCATATAAATCACAACATACGTCGAACACGAAGGAAGAAGACGGAAAAAAAAGAGAGGGAAAAAATGAAGGACGATCACTTCAGGCGTTCCGCGCATTTTCCGCTGTCTCCTATCTCGGACATCGTCCGCAATATCGCTGTTACACTTTTTCATCGCCTACGAGACCTCGGATTTGGGACGGCGAGCGAAAGTGAAAGACAGAAAGAAAAACAGAGCGAAAAGAAGAAAAAAATTGTGTTAACGGGGAAAGTGGGGTGCAAGAACGGGCGATATGTCGGGAAAGGGAAAGTATGTTTTTACTTATCATTCAGCTCCGAACGAAGCAACGTCGCTGAGAGGAGAGTACACATGGTTAGGTCAATGGAAAGCTGGTTTGTAGACGACGCTTACACGACATAGCATGACAGGTTGCACCTACAAGACTTGGCCACGTGTCAACACGTCGTGCTGGAGATCGGTGGCCAAGATGACTTTTGCTGCCAAGGAAGCAAACGTCTATGCCTCTCTTTTCTATGCCTTCTATTAGGCCGAAAGCCTCAGGTGTCTCATCAAACACGAAAGTGATTGTCGTCCTCGGCGTCAATATAAATGGTACTAAAGCAGCTGCCGATGTAAAGAGCAAATAAAAAAAATCACGCACCCCTCCGTCTCACGGCGACGATGGTTGAACGCGATGCCTTCTGGCGAGAGTATTCTTGGTCGTCGCCTGAACTCGCACTTCGACTCGCAGACGATTTTGACTTTGACTCGTTGAGCTTTGACTTCGACTCGCACGCAGTTTGGAGTTTTGATCGCAGCGGCCTTGACTTCGACCATTCACCGTTTGATTTCGCGCGAAGAACGGTTTGCGTTCAACCACCGTCGTCGTGAGACGGAGGGTTGCATGATTTTTCTGTCTAATTTTGACGTCTATGCCCCCCTCCCCCCCTTCCAAATCAAAACTACTTCGTCCGTGTCGGAACGGTGCAATCGAATAGACGTCGCCTCCATAACGCGGGGAACGCAGGCTCGATTCCGACCACGAGAAGCGTTTTGTAGCTTGAGCTACACTGGCTGAGGTTGAGCAGGTTCGCGTGGCTCCTGGAGAGCCGTGCTGCGCATGCGCGAGGACCAGTGACGTCTCACGCGGCGCACAGCTGGCGCGCCTGAGCCACTGCCGCCGCCGAGACTGGACTGGACTAGACTGGATTGGATTGGATTGGATTGGATGGAATTGGATTGGATTGAATTGAATTGGATTGGAAATCGTTTTAGCAGCAGTAAGCATGATAATCAGCTAATCGTAGACAACCAGGAAACCTAAGAATAATCACCTGAACTTTAGCTCACGCTGCGTATATTCTGGCATAGCCGAGCTAAGCCACTGCTGATTTTTTTTTTCTTTGGCTTCACCCACGACCATCATTGTCAGAGGAAGTTGGCTTTCCTGCAGTGCGTTTATCGACGCTAAATACGCCATCAGTGAGACAAAGAAAGCTTCGCTTTAACAAAACCACTGTAAGGTTCAACTGGCATTTCAACAGGGTCGCCGGAGTTGGAGCATGTGCATTTCCACCTCGCTAGCCCCCAACGTTAGTGGCATTGAAACAATGGTTAGTTTGTGTGTGCTGCATGATACGAGAACGTGATGGCTCGCGACTAGAAACCGCCCCCCCCCCCCCCGAGAACTCTGATTTTGAGGAAGCTGTGGTGGTTGTTACAGTCAGTTTGCATAATTAATTCTAGCCGAAGAACGGAGAAACGAAAGTGACGTAGGAGACGTAAACACGATGTAGCAGCAAAAAAGTTCATAAGTATTACCAAGCTTTCGACTACTTATTCAGACTTAGGGGCCCAAAAGAAAATATATATATATAATAAAAATAATATATAATATATATATATATATATATATATAATAATAATATATATATATATATATATATATATAGTTAAGAGAAAAGGTTCCTGGCTATGAGGTTAGCTGTACGATAGAGAAGTCAAACTGAAAAACATAACAACATTTATTCTAACGTTTCGACCGGGGGCCGGTCTTTTCAAAGATGCAAGCCAACTAAAGTTTGCTTTGCCGCAGCAGTACTCTTTGGGTGGTGGTGCAACCTTTACAGGCAAGTCGCTCACAAGCAGGTTGCAAAAATTTTTTTAACCTCTTTGGTGGGGGTGGTGGGGACATTCACTCCCCCTCCCTTGAGCAGTGGGAGTCTGCGCTGACCAGCTCGGCGCCGGAGCATCAAATCGCCCTGGTGCAACGAGCCCTGGATTCGGCGCAGGCTCGCGGCCTTCTGTACGTAGGAGGCTGACCATGTCCCTGAAAAAGACCGGCCCCCGGTCGAAACGTTAGAATAAATGTTGTTATGTTTTTCAGTTTGACTTCTCATATCGTATATATATATATATATATATATATTATATATATATATATATATATATATATTATATATATACAGAAAGATAGGTCAGCAGTCTACAACGCCAAAGGAGGCAGGCATAGGGGTGTGGTTAGGCTCTTTTCTTTATCACTACGGTTAATTAGGTAAACATTTTTTTTATTTATACAGGAGGCAGAAAGAAAAACACGCGCCCAGAGTGGGGACCGAACCCACGCCTTTCGATTACATGTCGAATGCCTTACCAATTCGGTCCCCACTCTGTGCGCGTGTTTTTCTTTCTGTCTCCTGTATAAATAAAAAAAATGGTTACCTAATTAACCGTAGTGATAAAGAAAAGAGCCTAACCACACCCCTATGCCCTTTGGCGTTGTAGACTGCTGACCTATCTTTCTGTATTTCCTCAACGAGCCTCTCATTTCTATATATATATATTATAATAATATATATATATATATATATTATACAGAGAGAGAGAGGGAGGCAGAGCGAAGAGAGCAGAAAACAACTATTCCAGCGAGCAAGTGCTTCGAGAAGCGCGGCGGCCACCGGCAGGAGGAATTTTTTTATATTATCTGCGACTCAGGCTGCCCGTGCACTAAACAGTGTTGATTCGTACAAACCGTGCCACCAGTAGTTGTTGGGTTAGGTTCTGTCCATACATATTTGGTCTCCATGCGGGCCAGTAAGGAAAGGTGATAGCTGGCGCTTGTGGTTTTCCGCAGCGCGAGGAAAGGCGGACAATAATTTGGTTCGAACCTCCCAAAAACCCCCCTATTACTAGTAAGAGAATTTTAAGCGATAAAAAGCATCAGCTAGACTTTATGGAAAGAGGCCGTTTGACACTAACATGAAAAACTCGAAAAGCGCAAGGCTAGCGGGAAAGCCGGAAAGGCAGTGAGTAGCGGAACACGACCGAATGCATACTCGTCGTCGTCAGCTTCCGCCTTGTTTAGCGGCGTTCGATTTACGCCGGGCGTTCGTCTCCGTTAGCAGGCGCGGCGACGTCCAACGGGTGGGATTCGGAGAGGCAGGAAAGGAGGATGCGGATGAGGATGAGGAGAGGAAGAGGAGAGGGAGTAGTTGTTTCCTCCAAAGCATCCCTGCCCCCCCCCCCCTCCCTCGGGCGGTAACTTTGTTTTCGTCGCTTGTTCCCTTTTTCCTCGTCAACCCCACTTCGCCTCTCACCTCCACTCTCTTTCTTCCTGTGTTTCGGCTTTCTAACACCTTTTCTCTTTCGGCTGTCGAGGGCAGTTGGTTGCCTGTCGCGAGAGGATTTCCGGAGACGACGTCCCTATAGCCCCGCGGTCTCGGCCGACTCCCTCGTCGCGGCATCTTCGTGCGCCAATCCCTTTGTGAATCTCACACGCAAGTTCCCCCTCCCTCTCTCATTTTGCTTCTGTTTTCTCTTACCTGTCCGCGCCTGGGAGGTTTTCTTACTCTTAGCCACCTCGCCCGCATTCCTCTTTGACAGACGGTACGTGTCTTTCGTGTCGTCCTCGGGAAGGCACGAGAAGTCGTCGGTGCGGATTAGTAGCGTACTTCGTCTCCGAAATGAAGCAAAAAAAAAATGAAGGAGAAAAAGTGAACAATATAGTAACCGTGAAGGGGCAAGTTGCGTGAAGCCGATAGGCCGAACCCCGAGATCTCCTAGTGTGCTTTTTCGTTTTTCCAGTTTCTGCTTATTATAGCCGTTTCCCTTGTGCGAGTGCGTTGTCAGACATGAAAGTTAGGTGGGAATCAATTTCGGCGTACACTGGCGTTTTCACTCAGCCAACAAAAGGAAACGGTGGAGGTTCGTTTCTCTCTCATGACTGAACATATTCTGATCCGAAGAATTGGGAATAACGAATGTCATGACCTTCTTTGGGCTTGAAAGCAACGGATTACGTCGTCCGTATCAATATAAAAAACAAACGCCAAATCTCGCTTGATGGGAGCTACTTTACCGGGAGCACACTCGAAGCCCGGACCTAGCCGAGTGACAAAGCAAGAATGGGCAGGCTTATTGAATCTTCAGAATGACATGGCTAGTCCGTGATGAGTGCGTATTTGGATGTTTTACGGGGGAAGAAATTGTCTTTTTTGTGTGAGGATCAGGGACAAATTACGCCGCCTTTACGACTAGTTAAAAACTGATGAAGGTGAGCGCACGATCACTCTTCTTTCGCTTTCTGCAGAACAGAGTGCCCCCCCCCAGCCGTATATGTCAGCATCTTGAGGAGTAAACCAGTTACGGGATACGGAACTGAAAAATAAATAAAGCGAATCATGTGTTATGATTCGCAAGCCAACTAAAGTTTGCCTTGCCGCAGCAGTACTCTTTGGGTGGTGGTGCAACCTTTACAGGCAAGTCGCTCATAAGAAGGTTAAGGAGCCAGATACAAATAATTAATTATTACTCAAACAATTTTTACAATAAAATAACCATGCTTCATATACGGTCAAGATATTGAGGTTTTCATTTGGTTCATGGGAAATAAATTTTATGGTTTATTTGGCAGGACGAAGAGGGATAACTGTTTATTTGGAAGCACACATTTTAAATTAATGTTAGGTCAGAATTTTCGTGCTGCGACACCTTCCTAAGACCATACGCGTTGGCAATGACCGGCACGATGTTGTGTTAGCAAGCATTCATACTTACAGGACGAACATCGTCTCTCCGGAAAGCTGCGCGACACTTGAACCCGTAAGCTGCAGCTTCCGATTTCCATGCTGTTGAAACGTGTCACCCCCTGTGGAAGTTTACGCGGCCATATTTTAAGCCAAGCACAAGCGCTTGCGCCTGCGTCGAGTTTCTTGCTTGTTTTTCACTTACGCACGCGTCGGTGCTGTACCCCTTAATTTTCTTGCATTCCAACTTGCAAGGACTTGTTGGACTTCCATTTCAACTTACAACTTGTTAGGTGGTCGCTTCATTACGTAACCCTATTTCACATGAGATGGCATGACTTACTTCATCCTACCGAGTAGGTGCGGTTGATATCCAAGGTGCATTTAACCACAGCGCATGAAATGCCTAAGTCGAATTTTCAATTAGAAACTTCAACAAGGTGTTGGAGCCTAGTGCATCCTTTGAATATGACCATTTTACGTTAGTTAGGCGACAGCTCGACTTTGAACCGTGATGTAATTATGCGGAAAGAGATAACATGGGGTATTCTCAACCCAGAAACTTCATGGCAGCACAAATGTGTATTCCGACGCTAGTAACAATAACTCGGTGCGTAGAATTTACACTTGCGGGGCTATAACTTCCGTGTAGTTGAAGTTTTCCGCTCACATTAAAGTCGCGAAAGTTAAGCACCGGCAACAAATTGACTGCAGATGTTTTTAAATCATTTAACTTATATCCTAATACACTTATCAGTGCCAGAACAACTTTTTGTGCCTTCACACCCGTGTATAGGCGCCCGAGAGACTTCTGGCACCTATCCAATTTTAAAATTTTTGCGCAGTGCCAACTCTACATTTGTATGCACACTTTTGACCGCCATGTCCGCAGCACCTCTGAGCCCGGTAGCTCTTGAAAATATGTTCTAGAACGTGCTCTAGAGCGATGTTCTAGAGTAGAGTATGCTCTAGAGCGAATTCTATGCATGCTAGTTGTACGAATTCTTTCAACCGCCACTAAAAGTTCACCCTTAAAACATCCGCCAACCACAATTCCTAAAATGTATTCTAGAACGCGTTTTAGGGCGATGTTCTAGAGTGATTCTCACAGTAAATTAAAAATCATGTTCTTGAGCGCGTTCTGTGGTAAATTCTAGGTACGCTCTATAGCTCTATGAGTGCGCATTGTTTGCATGCTTTGCACCCCCGTGTCTATAACACCTCTAAACCTGCCGCCCATAATTCCTAAATACGCATTATAGAGCGATGTTCTAGACCATGATCTAGAACAACATCGCTCTAAAACACGTTTTCAGGAATTATGGGCGGAAGATTTAGATATGTTACAGAGCGATCTCCTAGAGCGATGTTCTAGAGCGTTTTCTAGAGCGATGTTGTTCTAGACCATGCTCTAGAACAACATCGCTCTGGAACACGTTTTTAGGAATTATGGGCGGAACATTTAGAGGTGTTAGAGACACGGTGGTTCATCTAGAATACCGCTCTAGAACACGTTTTCAGGAATTATGGGCGGAACATTTAGAGTTGTTATGGACTCCGGTGGTTCAAAGAGTGCATACAACTCGCGTTAATAGAGCGCGCTATAGATCATACGCTAGAATTTACTACAGAACGCGTTCTAGAACGCACATGCAATTTTACTATACAGTAAAATAATATGTAGGTACTAGAACGCGTTCAGTAGTAAATTCTATTATACATACAATTTTACTATATAGTAAAATTGTATGTGGGTTCTAGAGCGTGTTCTATAGTAAATCTAGCGTATGTTCTAGAGCGTGTTCTATGTAAACTCTAGAGTAGGTTAGAGCGCCCGTCCCGAGTAACTTACGAACATAGCACGCCGGTACTCCAGTGCGACAAGACAAAGGACAAAGCAAATGCGGCCAGAACCTTAGCTCCAGGGGACAAGGCTTCAGGCGCGGCTTCGGATCGAGAAGGAGCAAAAAGGAAAACGATCGATGGCTTAGCCCGCGTTCGCGAACTTTGTTTCTTTGCTTCGGGCCGCCGACACAGGAAAGCTCCTTCTTGCGCTCGTCTTTATTCTTGGTCTTCTTTCCCGGCTAAGCAGCCGCGGGCGGAGAGCTCAAGCGGCGGACAGGTGAGCCAAAGTGGAAGAAAAGCCCCGGACAACAGTAAAGCGCGCCAAAATGCGCCCAAGGAGAAGATGGGGAGACGCGCTGTGGCTCGGGAGGCAGTCGGCGTCCCGAAGCAAAAACCGATAGAAGGGCGGGCGGGAAGCGCGAGGGGAAGTAAATGCGGACTTACTTCCGGGAATATAGTGGACGGCTGCCTTCTGAAAGGGGCGATAAAGTTAACGAGAAAGAACGGGTGCTGCCCGGCAGTGGTCTACGCGTACGCGCTGGAGAAGGTGGAAGAAAAAAAGGAGAACGGAAGGGAGGAAAACAGCTTCGGAGGCGAGATAAGTAAAAAGTGTGGGGGAATAAAAAAAGGGAAGAGAGTGCACGTAGGCCGAGACAGTCAAAGTGGGAGAGCAGAGGGCGAGTGTCAGAAAGGTAGACGCCTAAGGAGGAGCTGATGGATAGAAGAGGCTGAGATGCCGAGAGCCAGCAGCAACTTAAAGAAAGGGACACAAAGACAAGAATGATCGCAGCAATATTGTAGATAAGAGTGGTTTGAAATCAAATATGAGATTAATCTTTCCTTTACAGCACTCTACAATACTAGTTTTGAAAACCACGCAAAAAAAAAAGACGCAAGGAGGATGGCACGCAGAACGACCGCTGTACCCTAGGCTGCCTATCGTGAGGCGACGATTTTGTAGCGCTTCTTGCGGGATGATATAGCCCGTGGCGACTTCAAAAGCAGAGGTGGATGTAGATTGAGTCTTCTCTTTTACTTTGTTGTAATCGGGGAGGCGGAGTTATCGAGCTTACCCCCTTTCATTTTCAAAACCTACCAGTGCCTCTAAGGCACGAGCTTACAAGTGTATGCGCGTTCGATAGAAACAACATCCTCTATTGAAGTCGTTGCTTCGTCACCCGTAAAACACCTACGCAGTATTTCTACGATGATTTAACTGCTTCTAGCTACGCCCAACAGATAAAACACCCAACCTATAAACGAAAACTCCGAAAATTAACCTTTTTTCTACGGAAAGTAGCTTAGTACGAGGACTTTGGTCATGAAACCAACCATAAATATGGCCTTGGTCAGAAGGTCGCGCCGGGAATTCCCCGTGCCAGTCCGAAAGTTATGGGAAATGTAAAAGCTTCTGTTTTCGTGAAGAAGTGAGCGAGTGAGTGAGAAATGTTTTATTGAACCACTCGCGTAAGCCGATAAGCCGCCATTAGGACGCGTGTACCATTCTACCACGTGTACCATTGGACGCGTGTACCATGACTTGTCTTAAATTATTACAGCAAAAATGGCAATTTTTTCGCGTATAACTGGTGTGCGGAGGTGCGCACAGAAATACAAACTCCCAAAAGGAAAATTAAAAAAAAATCAAGGCAGTTTAGGTAGATGACACAACGATTTCGTTTTCCTTTTTTTGAAAGTGTCATGTGAGCGTATTATTTCGCACTTTCCGTACCTTTGATTTATTTCGACAGGTTATATAAATGCCTATTTCAGTGTTCCGCTTTAATTATGCGCCGTCATAAATCTGCGTAAGTTGTCACGGCTTTTGTCCATACGTGCACAAAAAGGCGAACACAGGCGCAGTCTTCTTCCCGCCTTTCTCCAGTTAGGTAGTATTATTGGTGCACTGACAAGGACGTTCTGCGACGAATCAGTACAAAAGTAATTTTGTTGTCATTTTGAAGCCAGCCAAACGATCGCCGCTGCAGGTGTTGATATTTACGGAAATATGTAAAACTTAACGGCAAAGAAGTCTGGAGGTGCCCATTGGTTCGGTAGAATGCTCGCAAAACTGCGCAATACGTCGTTTCCGCAAAGGTTGTCACGTTTTACATGATCCTTTAGTTAATTTGACCAACCATTGCACCTTTTCTTGACTCGTTGCTGTTAAAGGGGAAATATTTTACATTTTTATTTTGGTTTGGTTTCAGGCCGCGCGCTGCGAAGCTAATTTGGCCGTTTTTTGCTTTCAGAACAAGGATGGCCTGTCACACATAGACAAACGTAAAATAGATGGTACTTGTCTATCATCATTATATAAGCCTGAGAAAGGCTTAATGCACTTACTCGCTAAATCTCCCACTCACTCACTCACTCACTCACTCACTCACCTCACTCACTCACTCACTCACTCACTCACTCACTCACTCACTCACTCACTCACTCACTCACTCACTCACTCACTCACACTCACTCACTCACTCACTCACTCACTCACTCACTCACTCACTCACTCACTCACTCACTCCAAATCAATCAACAAAGCTAGTACACAATGACGCAGTGAGTGCTCCTTCTACCATATAGTTTTCACTCGAGCCGTACGCTAACATTAGCCATTAGACATCACTTACTTTCACATTTCCGAAAAGCATATGTAAATTAGAGTAAAGCTATAGAAAAAACTGCGACGGCTGAAAAGAATTTGAAGACATAATCCGCACAAGTCTGCATTTAGACCAACAAAAAAGATGTGTAAACGCCACCCCGGGGTTCAGAAACCAAGCGAAGATAGCCGACGATTCAATGGCGTAGCTCCGCTAAACAAAAAAGAAACCGAACAGAAGAAAACACCGCGGGCATGACACAAAAGATAGCTCGTTCGCAAATACCCATGCTCGATGCCTTATTGAGGGCAGATAATAGGGAACAACGAATGCCCGCGCTGGTGTATCGGCGGGATTATTGTTACTTAGTTTTTGACATGGATTCGCACTCTCGCTGCTTCGAAGCTTGAACCAACGAATGCATCAATGTCGGAGTTGCGTGCTGCGAGTGCTTCTCCACTTTATAACGTTTCCTACATTCTTTGCTTGGTCTTGCCGTCGTTCACACGCTTGGCTAGCGTAGCGGATTCGACTTTAGCGGGATATCTCCCGAAACTTCTTACGCAAAACTGTACGAAGGAATGTTACGGAGTCTTATCTACCCCTCGAATGCCGGAGCAGTAAAGAAGTTGTGGCTCAGATGCCTTGCACCAAGGGCCATAGAGAAGACAATATGTGTCTGGAGCCTCGTTACAGGTACGACGGTGGACTACTGTACGCATATATGTCCCGTACAGGTACCATTTTGGTTTTAATACGCCACCCTGGGTGTGTCAGAAACTTGAGACAACCTCCGCTTTGAGCTGGACCAAAAACCTCAACCAAACCCGCCACGGTGGCTCAGTGGCTAAGGCGTTGCGCTGCTGCGCACGAGGTCACGGGTTCGATTCCCGACCCCGGCGGCCGCTTTTCTGATGGAGGCGAAAAGCGAGAACGCCCGTGTGTACGAGATTTCGGCGCACGTTTAAAGATCCCCAGCTGGTCAAAATTAATCGGAGCCCTCCACTACGGCGCGCCTCATCCCTGCGTTGGCGTCGGCGCGTTAACCCACAATCAATCAAGCACGTTAAAGATCCCCATGAGGTCGAAATTAATCCGGGAGCCATCCATACGGCGCGCCTCATCGTCTGCGTTGCGTCGGCGCGTTAAACCCTACATCAACCAATCAACATAAAAAACGTCACCGTCCCTACCTAAAGAAAGTTCAAGGAAGCGCACAAGCTTTCTCAAGTCAAAACTGCGTCAAAAGTGCGTCACAACCTTCGCTTAAAGTGCGTCCAATCGATTGTCAAAACTTTAGAGAGCCAAATCGCGAACAAAGAACGCCCCCGTGCGACGGTTTTCCGCGCACTAAGTAAACGCATGTACGAACGATCTAAGTCTATACCGATACGTGGTTTATCAGAAAAAGGTATACTATTGTACTGCGTTTTTTGTATGATCGATGTGCGCGTTGTCTTATCTAAAACCTTTCCTTTTTCGCGATTTTCAAGTAACCATTTTAGTACAACGGAAGTCCGGTTTCAAGCACGCGCCGTGTGTCCAGAGATCTTATCTCTTCAGTCGTTCAACCGGTCTGTGAGGAAATGCATTAATTTTTGGACAGGGCGTCATCGGTTCCATTAAGAAAGACGTCGCCTTAACGATCTGGTTAAATAAAATCGGCAGCTTTCTTGTGAAAAAACTGGATGGCGCTTTTTTTTCAACGAAAGGAGTAATGCGGTCATTTCCGCCGTGTGTATTCCCCCTCAACAAAGGGAGGGGCAAATAAGGGAGGTGCATACGGGGGAGCTACAAATCAGTGGGCGGGACGGAAGAGGAGGTCCGTGTTATCGTTGGAGTAACTTTCTGCAGCAACATTTGTGCTTGCTTGCTCAACTTTCTGACAATGCGTGCTAACCGGATGCCTCATGTATCGTCAGTGACGGCGCGGAGCTCCCTCTCTCGTGTACGTCATGGAGGCAGCCTCGAACTTTTTCATTTTCTTGGGCCCTGGGCCAATAGTGCTGACAGTACCTTAGGTACAAAAGTTCTGCTCCAGTTCCTACGAGAGACTGAACTGGACAAATCTCTCTAGATCAGAGACAGAGCAAGTGTGTCACGATATCTTCTCTTTCGCACTGTGGCCGTTCATCTATTTATTTTTCTTGGGTTGGTGTTGTTACTTTTTTTCCCGTCGTTTACTTTTCATTTTGTTTGAGCGTTTCCATTAACGATTTTCTTTCCAATTGTATTTTTTTTGTCCGGACTCTGTTGGCAGCAATCTCTTGTTTTTCTTGTCCTTTTTTTCATTTTTTTTAACGCTTCATGTTTGTCTTCTTCCTACTGTAACCCTGATGTCTGATGTGCACCACTCATCAACGTAGTCACCCCCCATCTGGTGTAGCAAGCCTTGTCCCTAGCAGGGCTGACCTCACCAGTTCACATTAAAGAGCATTCTCTCTCTCTCTCTCCGCTGTCTTCCCACTAGGGGGCGCTGATTGCGCTCAGGGCAGCAAATTCTATTCCCGACTAAACTATAGCGGGACAGGCGGGACGGGGAACACGACATCCCGCTACTTGTACCCGCGGGCGACATCGCACTGTTTACAGATGTCGAACGCTGCCTTCAACGGTTCGGGAATATGCGCGGCCAGGAAGCCGCCCATCTATGATCAGAACAGAAACGTCGGATGTTAGGGATTTTAATGATGATGGTCGTAATAAATTGGTGTTAGTGCAAGAAACAACAGCATCATATGTAAAGAGTTACAAGAATCTGAGCATACGGGTGAACGAAGGTAGGCCCGTCTCAAACGCATCACTAGTCGTAAGAATGAAATGAAAATGAAACGCCTCTATTACGAAGAACTTAGCCCTATATGACGCAGGACAAGCTTCGAGTAAAAAAAAAATTAAATTCCTTCCACTCAATGTGACAGCTGTCGGAAGTGCAGAGCAGTCATTCGCAATAATGGGCTGTAGCGCAGTTATCCGCTCAGTGCTTCCACCCAATGCAATCCAAATTTCCCGCCTTCGCAGTGTTTGCGCGGCCCCTGCCTGACACTACACCAGCGGGAGTTCTGTTCTTTTTGTGCTTGCTTTTTCTCCCGCACGTGCCGGCGTTGCAATGCCACTTTTTTTTGCTAACTATCGTAAAAACCAACCCAACGAGCGTTCCTAACTAAAGGAACCTGGGCGCTGCCGGTTAATTACCCATATTATCCATCAAATGTACCTGCAGTTTTCTTTGCGCTAAACAACGGGGAGATGTATGACAAGCGCCAGCGGTTCACGAGTTTCGAACGCTTATGACTATATAAACCGCTTGGCTTTCGAAGCCTCTGTGGGACGCCACGACGACAGAACGCCGTGTGGCTCTACTTGGGTCCAGCGAGCGAGCTACGACGACAAGGCGAGCCCCTAAAGTGCTCTGCCCTTTAAAAAATGACCGCGTACTGCTCATTTTGCTGCAGATGTCGTCGATAAAATTATTCTGCCGCCCGGCCTGCCAATCACGGCCATTCTCCCACGGCCAACCTCTATCTTGCCTTGTCCACCCTAGGCAATAAACACGGGGGACGTTTTCTCAAGCCAAATCAATTTTGCCGCGTTTCCCTGATCGCACCTACTTTTTTTAATGCGAATGCCTTTTAAGCGACCTGATCCGGCCCGTCCGTCCATACAACAGCTCTGTCGCGCGCTTTCTCGTCTTCCTCACGGGGAATGGGGCGCGCTCCTGGCCTCTGCACATCTCCTGGGCGGATTGCCGGAACTTTTACTAACCTCGTCACCGCAAAGATGGCGCCGCTAGCGCATTTGAATTAGCTGAACATCTTTTCACATACCGCGTGTTTCTTTGGCTCAAATCAGGCAGTTTAGAAGCGGCTAGAGTGCGACGCTCTAGCTATTAAGGCATGGCTAAGCTGACGCCGAACATAAGCTGAGATCCGCTCTAGCAACAGTACGAACGACAATCACCAAATAGTGTCTGCCTGAATAAATGCATCTGCTATGCTTTGTGCAATGTGTCAGAGCTTGGTGATTCTGCCTGCTTCGCACGACTGATCCGGCTATTAATACTTCGACGCAAATTTAACTGTTTGCATTCTGCACTTTCAATTTTCTCACCTGGGCAGTTTCGGGAATTTTTTGAACTTGGAATACTGTCAGCAAGTGGGGCCGCAAGCGCATTTTGAATATTAAAGTCAAAACAGTCTTTTCAACGCGTATTTCTCTACTTGCTATTGGAAAATCAAGCAGCCATGCACTTTTATGAAAACGCAGTGTCTAGAGTGCCGTGCGACTTCACTCTAGCTGATCGCTGCAGGCATGGCTAGAGTGCCGTCTGATGACATTAGAACATATAAGACTAGGCAAGCTCCGGCCAAAGCGTCTGCCACTCCCTTCAGCCGACTGGTGGCTGGAGCTACTAATTTGTGTACTGGGCACTGCGTTTTGTGTTATCGCCAAGCAGGCAATAAAGAAAAGAAAAGTCGTTTTAGTGTAGAGGATCCGTCTTTGCTTTGTATTCCCAAGGACGGAGGTTCGATACCGGTTCGGCCTCAATTTTGTTTTCATTTTGAAATTGAACTATAATTTTTATGGCTTAGGTTAGTTTTCGTGTTTTAAATGATTTCTTTGAGTGCGGTAGGTCATGTTATGTTATGTTTAGGTTAGGTTACCTAGCTTTACGTTATCTTGAGCGATGTAGTTCCAGACGTCGCAATTTTGTTATAAAACGCCGGTGGACGTCAATATAGTGGAGTGCTTAAAATACCGTCGGACGGCGCTCTAGACACGGCCTTATGAAAAAGAACAATGCAATATGCTTATGTATTGATGCTTTGCCCCAGATATGCGAATGCTTTTTTTTTTGCTGAACAATGTTGACAAGCCTGAACGTATTGCCACCAGATATAGTAGTTTGGAAATGTTTGTCAACATAAATATGACGTTCAAGTATCCTTTTAACTTTGACGGGGCGGGTAAAGCAAGGGACAGACGGACAGACCGAAATACCAAAATTTTCGCGTTTAGGTAACCAAAGAAAGTTTGTCGTCTTTATATAGTCAAAAGAGGCAAGGTGACCTGCAGCGGCGCCACCACCACCATTCCTTTACAATGGGGCAGCAACCAGTCATTATCGTCGTCATCGTCTTTAATTGTTTCCGACCGTAGGCAGGCTTTTCTAAGTGGCATACCAACTAAACCGTCGACTTATATTATTTATTGCCGCCTGATGTTCTAGTTGTGGTCCCATACAATGGGTCTTTTAAACACCTGTTCCTCTTTCAGTATCCACTCTGTTTATCATTTCGTGCTACGCACTAGTTGCTCCTTTCCCGCTTACAGGACCTTCCCAATGCCACATCTTTCTGCTTACTACAACAAAATCTTTATCTTGCTTTTTTAACCTGCGGTGTAAGCTTTGTATGTCCCGGTTTACACCAGGCACTTGGTATTGTTTTTATGGATTTATTGCCTGTTACAAGTTTTAGTTCAAGGTGTGCGATAAGGCTGTTACTGTCGGATCGCGGTGAGTGAACATTTGAAGCACAATCTTATTGCCTGAGTAAGTGTGCGTTGAGGAACGGGGACAGGCTCGCTTTTGTTAGTCTGCCGAGCTCCCGAAATGCATCCATGCACAAAACAATTTTTTCTCCGGATTCCTTTTGAAGCGGCTCGCCAGTAAACCGTGCGAATTTCGCAAACAATGCCTCGTTTAATTACTACAGTAATTTTGAACCACTTTGTTGTAAACACTGCGAGCATTTCAAAGGACATTAAGGAAATGCGGGCGGAACAATTTTGATAACTAGGTAAATGAAAACATCTTGTGGCGCACCAACGTGCTTTCAAACGAACTACCCGCTTGGTGTGCTCACACGAAAATCTCGTGTCAACCTTGTGCACAAACTGTTGTATGTGTTTTGAGGACAAATTCGCTCCCAACTTGTCCTTCCTTTTACGAGGCAGATAAACGTACAACAAAATGCATTCAAACTGGTGTAGTATTTAACGAGGTGCGGCTTTTGAAGTTCTCGAGCTTATGCTGAACGCTTTTGGTATTTGTATCTCAACCAACCGTTTGACCAAAATAATCGCAATCTTACAGTTCAAATCAACTCCTTTCACCAAAGCGGAAAATCAGCGCATTTTAAGGGCAAGTATTATCTGGCAAAGGTCAGAGGGACGCCCCTGTTTGGCACCCCAACAACTATGTTATGCGAAGATTTGTACGGCAAACAGTTCACCAGGAACGAAAAGCCTCTTTTCGACGCTTCGACGAGCGTGTGTTGTTCATTGCGCGCTTAGTATATCAGTATTGGTGCTATACAGACTTGGTCGCTCATCCGTTCATGCTAGGCGCAAATCAAAGTCGTTGTCCTTGTATTAAGGATTCCGAGTTCTGGAACAACGAACAGGTGATCATTGATATCTGCATGGAGCGCAGCTTGTATTTCGGAAAACGCGTTGGGCTTTTCAACGTCCCGCCCGCATTGAAATACCGTTACCGCTAGATCAAATTGGTCCAGCCGTAACCGATTATTGATCTGAAGCATTGAACACCCCGCAAACGCTGTGCCGAAAAGTGTGTAATAGACGAATGCTCTTTTCATTTTGACTACCCAGTGTAGTGGTCTGCTTGCCAACCTGCCATTTGTGGTTCGCTTACGGTATGGTGACAGCCACGATTTTGAGAAGTCTTGGTGCTAAAGATGCCACAGGAGAATGTTCTCCCCATTTGAGCATTGGAAAACGTCCCACAAATGCGACCGGCCACCAGAGGTTAAAACAACCTTCCACAGTTCGCCGTGTCGTCTAAAGAAGCCCTGTCTACCCGCCTAAGGGCTATTACACGTAGGTGTGTGCTCGAACACCTGACAACACTGAGCAGAGAATGGTTTCGTTCGTATTTTAAGCGTCGAAGTCCTGTCTTCGCACCTCACCGGGGAAAGAATGCTTACAGCTGAAGCTTCATAAACGACACCCATTGGGTCTCTACAGCGTTGATGTTCCCGACGCGTCCAGGAACCTAAAATGGAACGTCCAAATTTAAAGCCAGCTGTTCGTCTTGCACCCGTAAGGCGCGAAGCCCGTTACTTAAGGCGGCAATATTCATCCATACGAATATGACTGAAGGGGTCTTTCCACACATAGTATATGGCTCGCGATGCCAAAGCGGTGGCCACGCTTTATGTAACGTTTACATGTATTATATTCGGTAGGGACATGTAAGGCAGCGCTGAGAACCTCGAAGTATTCCTTAGCCACCACATGGTGGTGGTACTGAAGGGGCTTGATTATACCCTTAGTTTGTCAGGCATGCAACGTGTACCTGTGTATGCCTTGCATACCGGAGCGCAGCTACTTGCACGGAACTTCTTCCACTCCGCCGTCTATACTATGGGCATGTCTCATCTTACACGAAGCCATAAATGAGCGCATTTCTTGTGGAATCTTATATGGCTTGTTGAAACCTGCGAGGCTATTTCGGCGCCAGATTTCGTGAAACCGATTTCGTGTCCCTGGGCTTGTACAAGTTGATAAACATCCTGATATACGACGACAGTGTCTGTTAATTATGGCTTCTTCGAGGTTTTACCACTATAGACTAAAGCGTGATCACCCCAGAGCCCGCGCATTTACTCATTACAAACGGAAGAGGAGTGTCAACTTTGATCACCACCGCCCCAAGAAGAGTTTCGGCATCTAGAGCAAATGAAGATGGAGGAAAATGTTCCTTGTCGCCACTATACGCGAATGGGAGGATAAGGATGAATGAAAGCATTAGGAACTCATCGAAAATATCTGAACGCTAAAGAAAGCTGATTGCTGTGCTTGACGTTTTATCTTGGTTAGCTTAACTTACCTCGCTGCCGCAGTGAATCGAACCCACCAAACGTAACGGCCGCCAGTGTAGCAGCGTCAGCACAAACGCCTCGGACCAGCTTCAACGCTGGTAATGCAACTCCCGCAATACGTTCGAGCCACTCTAAGAAGGAGAATAAAGCCAGGCTTGCAACACACGCACACACCTCGCGACGCGAATGGGGATATATGGCCGTGATTTATGATCCGTGTACGCGGCTATCGCTCGGCTCCGGTCGACGCACCGAATATTTGCTCCTTCTCCTGTCTCGGTGGGAAGAAGTAACCGGTAGCTACGGCATGCAGCGGCAAGGATTTCACGTGCCTTGAAAGCCCAAGAGCCGGGGGTATTTTCTTTATCGAGAGTTTTTGAGGCGAAAAGTTCGAGGCACCGATTGATAGTTTGCACCGTCTGAGATGATAAGAAATAAAATTAATGATCAAAACATTCTTAAATGCTATGCTGAAGGCCATCAATTTGCCTAAAAATTTTGGGAACACCTATCATGGCCACGTTGAAGGGGAAAGGGGACAGTGCCGAGCCTTGCGGAGTCCCCGCCTAAGATCCCCACCTTCTGTAATTAAAGTTATCTTCCTTTCTCTGTCACGCACGCACGCACACATATATAAACGCAACGTGCATACACGTGCCTCGTCTCTGAGGCTCGAACACCGGTCTCTTGCGGGCACAAATTTCGGTGAATGAGTCCGGTAATAGAGTTAAGTCAATTTGGAATTTGAGGAGCGTACTCGCGAAATTTATCTTCAAGCGCGAATCGAGGTACGTTTGAGTTTATTCTACCTACGAAGAGAGGGAAATGCTCAAGGATTCAAGTAAACTGAGTTTTGGTTGCGTGCACTTCGTCACAACAGCCGCACGCGTGAGCTCGTAGGAGAAAATTTGTCATCCTCAGAAGTTTTCACTCAGCTACCGCGCGAAAAGCGAAGGCAAAGCATTAGACGGTACACCTAAAGCACCAGCAGATTTACGGGACGATCGTGCAACCACTTCGTGGTCTACTCCAACGCGCACAAAGCATTCTTCAATGATACGCCAGCGTTTGGATTTCACCTTGATTGCAAGAAAAGGACGTGCCTCTTTGCGAAGGCCAACTTGTACGAAAAATTAAGATCACGGCATCACGCATTGGCGAGTGGTACTGGGGGTCACTAAGCTGTCTTCGGCGTAAATGTGGTAGTGTTACACATTTTAACACATAAAAAAAGAAACTGCCAAACTATTTTTACGATCCCGTGGGGGCTGGAAAGGAAGTTTTTCCGCCATAACTGCAGCTCAAAACTTCCAAGAATTGCTACTGAAGGGGACATTCCCGGGCAGAATGTCGCGTGATCATCCCCGTTGCCATTCGTCGAATTCATTGCACGTGGGCGTTCGTGCACCGCTTGAGATAAGTTAAAAGTCGCGGTACCAAGAGACAGGCCCCAGTGATTAGCAAATGTACCGGCTTTTTTTAATGGTCACTCATTTCTTGAAGCCCCATCGGCGATGAAGCTGGCTGTCGGTAATGAGGCCATCAGTCATAAAACGGTTTCCCCGCAGCATTGCATTGTTCTCTACGCAACACACGTAATAGAAAGAATATGCGGCGAAATTTTAAAACTTCTTTCGGCTTAAGTCAACCTTACCTCATTTTCTATCTTCCCAATCGAGTGTTTTGTTTTTCCTTAATAATCCTTTCTTTCTGAAATGCCTAGAAAGCGGGTTTGTTGCTTATGTTGGAGTGAAAATGCTGCTTTCTTGCCATCTTTGTCTCTTTTTAACACATCAATGTTGATATTAGAATCATAATAAGTCACTTATGGCTGTACCAGTTATTCTTTTAGCGACGCCTGTCTGAGCACTGACGTCAAGCTAACAAACACTAACACAATCAGGCTGTAGGCGTTACCTGAAAGTCGTCTCTGTGGACGGATAGAAAACTATCCACTGAGAGCAACATGTATTGCGTTCAAGTATCCCATTCGAAACGCCAGATTGTGACCAGTATCAGCGACTTGCGTTACCGGAGAAACTCTGGCCATGAATGCTTAATCCCTTTCCCCTGTATCGGTAGAAGTCGTTAGAGCTCAGATTTTCTTTTCAATGTAATGTATGCGGCAATGTAGACGAATAGTGAAAATAGCGACTAATCAGATGAATGGTTGAAGTATATTGAGTCTATATCGGAAAACACATGATAGTGTTGGGGACAATCCCACATAAACGTCAAAGTTCGCTGGTAACAGCGTAGAGTTTACGCTATGGGTACGTCCAAGAACGTGGTCGGAAGTGCACCAGAAAAGAGGTACTCGTTGCTTTTGCGTGGCGCAAAAGTGAGCCCCCGTACCTTGTTCTAAATTTTAAACCCGGAGTATGTATTAGAAGCTGGCAAAGGCTCAAAGACAGATTTGTTTTGTTGGAAAACAAGCTCATAAAGTAATTTTATTATGCACGATAGCTGTGCTTAGAGACAAGTTTGATCGATACCAGAAACTATGCTAAAATAAAAGCTCCAGTGGCTCGTAATAAAGCTTGTAGTAACTGAAAAGTCGATAACTTGCAGGTATCTTTGAAAGACAAGTGGAAGTATTACTTCAAGTAGTAAAACAGCTCTCAGAAACATGGAGATAAATGACTAAAATACCAAAACAGAGACTGTTCTCTAAGACGGCATAGTGTATAAATATTTCACCATCTTCCCTTTTGTAAGCTCGAAGCAAACATACGCGAGAAATCAATCTTAGAAGCAAAGTGAGAATTTTCTCTGACTTAGCCCTAGAGTTCAAGAAAGAATAAATGTGTGAGCTTGCCATAGCCTTAATAATATTCTCTTAAATAGCAACGTAATAAACACCAAATCAGCAACCCCGGCATAATCTTGATAACTTGCGAGTAGAATGAAGTGACTGAATAAACGAAGACAGTTTGTCTTCAAAAGAGCCGGCCCTGGCTCTAGATGTTTCCGCACGCCGCATCAAGGTGCTACCAAGAAAAGATCATTCGTGGTCGTATGGCGGGAAGTATAAACACCTGTGTAAATGAGAAACAGTACCCAACGTTCTTTGTTAAACAAATTCAACCAGTGGGTCACTTTCCTCAGATCAGCTCAGCATAAGCGCACTTTAAATCTCCCTCCTAAACTGAAAAAGAATCCGGCGAAGCAGCCGGATACCGACGAAAACGCGTTTTCTGGGGGAGAAAACATGATACTCCAACCTAAAAACACAAATCCCCTACACGCACTAACTACAAGTTGCTAAAGAGATCCATACAAAAGCAGGAAAAACTCACCGCAGTCACTCCTAAGCGGCGACGAAGGAGCAGCAACATCTTCAGGGAAGACTCCGGGCTGGCCATCGACGTGTCACCGCGGTTCGGCGGCCCCGCTCCTCGAAGGACCGGGGGACAAGGCCCCCCAAAACTCTCGACACTAGGAGGCGACGGGTAAGAACGACGAACACGCGACTGCAGAAGGCCCAAACGTCTGAGCAGATCGAGCTCGCCACAACATCGGGCCGGCGGGAAGTCGTCTGCGGCGGCAAAGTCCGGCCGCCCGGCGAGCGGAGAACGAACCGGCGACGGCTGCTGGAGCCGGCAGACCCGAGGCGACCGGTAGTAGTAGTAGTACTACGTACAACGCTCCTCGGAGCGCGCACACCGCCGCCCCTGAACGATCCCTGGGGTGCTTTCCCGTCGAACCCGGTGTGTGCGTCGAGTTGAAGAAGTCTGGCCGGCCGCGCGCTAGGTGACGCCAGGTTCGACAAGAGCCTGCGCGCGACGGGGACACCTAGCGGAGGGAGAGGGCGGTGATTGCGCGAGAGGGAGAAGATGGGGGAGAGAAGGGCACGTTCCGAGAGGAGGGGGAGAAAAAGCGGAGGGAGAAATGAGGATGGGAAGAAAAAGGAGAAAATAAGGGGATGCGGAGATGTTGCTCTTTACCGCGGGGGAGAATACAAGGGGAGGATGGGCGTCGAAGTAAAAGAGAGCGATACAGAAAGCGGGGATGCGACCAGGTAACCGGCATCGACGACGAAGGGATAAAGAGAAGAGAAAACGTATCGGTAGGGGACTCTCGGCACGACGAGAGGAGAGGGAGATGCGGGATGAAAAGGAAAGAAGCTGAAAGGTGAGCGGAGTAGCAAGAAAAAGCGAACGACCGGCGAATGATTGAGAAATAAAGATAAACACGAAAGAAGGCAGTGGAGGAACGCGAAGAGTCGAGAGACGCGCTCGGGCGCTGTGTAGCGCGTTCGGTCGGAGAGCTTCGCCCTGAGCCCTCGATGAGGGGAGGGGCGGTCCCTATTTTTATTCTCGACATTCCTCCCTCCTTATCCTTCTTTTTCTTCTTTCGAAAATAAGAGAGCGGGAGAGGGGAGGGTCATAGATCGCAAGCTCTGCGTGGACTGGAAGAAGGGAATGTAGAGCGAGGGGAGAGGCGAAAGGAGCGCTGCCTGGCGGGGCTGCTGCAATACCTGGTGGAGAGGGTGTGCGCCTTTAGCCACGTTTCACCTGGTCGCTACTAGATGTGGCGAGGGGGACGGAGGCAGCGGGTTGGAAGGAAACACAGAGAGCAAAAGACGGCAGCTCGCGCGATGGGGAAGAGGAGAAGGAGGAGGAGGAATGGAGAAGGGAAACGGGGGACTCTTGCTCCCGTGGTTTCGGCGGACGACGGAGGAGGTTTTCGAGCTGCCGGCTCGGCGGGCCGAAGGTAAGGGCCGCCGCGCGGGGAGTTCAGGAGGCAACGAAGAAAAGGCTTCTTCTTCTTCTGCTTCTTCTTCGCGCTCTCCTTTCTTTCTTGTTTGTTTTCATTTTTCCATTTCCTTCCTCGTTTCCCAACTTATTCTGTTTCGCTTCCTCTTCCTATCGAGATTTTTCGTTCGCTTTCTTTTTCAGTGGCCAGGAGCGCACGGGTGGCGGGGACGAAATGTTGGGAGGGTGAAGAAAGAGAAGATAGAGAGAGAGAGTGTGAAAATAAAAGGAAGACGATGGCTTGCTTGCGTTGCACTGTTCTCGACGAGCCGCGCCGCGTCCGGGGTTTGGTTTTCTGTCGAGAGCGGCTCTTCGGCTCCTTTCGCAGGAACTGCGTCCCTTGTTGCCGCTGGTCGACTCGGGTGGTTGACCGGGAGGCTGACGCAAATCTCCTGTTTCGTATTCTTGTTGGTTAGTTGCGTCGTGCATACAACCTCCTCCACCCTTTGGCCAGCCGGCGAGGTATATCGGCCACTTGTGCTGCGTATAGACTCACGTTGGCTTCGTAATTCCCGTTGCGTTCTTTAAGCATCGCGTGTACCGCAGAAGATATGATGATTGGTAGGCAAGGGAGCAGGAATCTGCAAGCGAGGAAACAGGAAGGCTGAAAATAAGCGGTTAGAACAGCCGAGTGAAAAAAAGGTAAACCCGGAGGTACAAACGCGCCTGCGGTACGAAAGGGTGCTTTAAAGACAAAGACGTCTGGATTCGGAAAGATAACGTAATGCCGAGGATGTAGCGAAAAGAGAGAGAGAGAGAAATGAAAGAAGCATAGTAAGGGTCGAATTTTTGACCTGGAGTAATGTAAATAAACAAAGAAAAGAACGAGGGGGGAGAGGGGGTGTGAAAGAGTAAACGCAGTCGCAATAAAGTACCGCCGAGAAAGAATGGTACGCGCGGGAGCATTTTGCGGAGCGCACAAGTGGTGCGCTGAGGTGCGGAGGGCGTCCTTTGTTCCTTTTTTTTTCACTCGCCGGTCGGTCGAGAGCGGTAAATTTTTATCCCCCTCCTCTTCCCTGCCGCCGCGTGCTCTTTAAACAACCATGTCAGATCGGGGTGGCGGCAGGGAAAGCGCGGCGTTGAGGAGGGGGGGAAACGGCGAGTCAGTAACTCTCTCTTTATGACTGCTTTGTGGCATCGTCAATATTGCGCAAAGCGAGAAAGCGTCGAAAGGGAAGCAAACCGAAGGCGGCTCAGCGGCGTTCCCTCTCTTTTCTCGCTTTCTAACCCGCGCTCTCTTGCCGTCTCTTTCACGCTGTGGCCGTAACGGAAGGCGCTGTCTACAGAGGAATAAGAGGCGTGGTGATCAGTGGGACTGTTCTCTAGGGCCGCCAGGCTGTCCAGCGAGTCATCGTGGTGCTGGCCAGGCAGGGCGACCCCGGTGACGGGGAGCGGAAGGCCCCTAGCCAGGTTGGCTACATCTGCGGTGACGACTCCGGCCAGTCATGAAGGCCTAGCCAACGCCGCCTGTATAAACATTGCCTAACGCGTCGCCCGCTTTCCAATGGGAGAGGTAGGGACGCTTAGTTCCGGCGCTCATCCGGTATGTGGCGCGCGCCGGCGGACGTCACTGCTCGCGAGTCGCGAACACTGCACCCACTTCTACAGAGTGTGTCATGTCAGCTTGCCTCGAAGGCGTCGGAGCGCCGCTGGGGAACGCTAGACAAACTGTCAACTATTTTGCATAGGTTTTCGAGAAGCGGCACTGGCTGGCGGGCATGAAAGCACGTGGGAAGGCTACGGAGGGGGAAAGGGTAGCAGAGAGCAACAGGAAAGTGGCTGTGTGGCCATTTTTCGCTCATGCGTTAGGCAAGGATTATACAGGCGGTGTTGGCCTAGCACTAGGGCTTTACTCGCAGGCCCCAATGAAATTTTCCCAATCCAATCCAACCTCTAGGGCCGCTGCTGACGCACGCGTTCCGGTGGTACCGGAGCACCGGTTCAGCACCGGTTCAGCGATGAGCAGGAAGCGATGAATTCGTTCTAGGTCATTCTTTTCGCGGTGAAGGTAACTTTGTGGGAAACCGTGATTTGAGTTTGCCGAGAGAACAAAGTTTCCGCAGTTAGGTTATCTTTATCTGCGGCCTAGCCGTGAAACTCTGGACGCAGGTACTGCCCCGGAAAATGCCTGTCATTAGATGGGATACAGGTGAAACGAGAACACTAAAACAAAAACAAAGTATTACTGATTCACTCCAAGTAAAAGAACAAGAAAAGACGGACTTAGGACATATCGGTGTCTAAAGTTTGAGAGAGAGAGAGAGAGAGAGAGAGAGAGAGAAAGAAAAAGCTTTAAGGACACTGAAGAGGTAGCCACAAACGGCGGAGGCTGATTCCGAAGGGGGCGAAGAAGTGAGGCGGAAAAAGAAAAAAAAGGTAGGGGGGAAAAGGTTGCCAACAACAATAGAATAATTTCCAAGAAAATAAGGCGTTCGTCGGTAGAAAACATTTCGCACAGGAGAAAAAATCTGAGGACCAAGAGGTAAAGAATCTCGATTAATCCCGAGTCAAAAGAAGAACTTTAAACGAGATGTTCGGCACGGCAGCATTTTGCCGCAGGTAAATTGATGAGCTCTAAAGAGTTTCCGCGTAGCATGGTTTAAGAGAAAAATCCGGCCCGGTCCAGGATTCGAACGTGATTTTCCCACGGACCAAGAGAGTGATGCAGCTCTAAAGAGTTTCGCTATTGGGTTTGAGAAAAATCCCCCGGTCCAAGATTCGAACCCAGGACAACCACCTTTCTAGGGCAGTCGCTCAACTAACTGAGGTAACCAGGAGGCCAGCCGATGTACCGCGAGAACGAATTGATCAACAACTCGAAGTGGAGGACAGGTGTTAATCGGCCAGATTTTAGGAGAGATCGCCAAAGGGGAGTAAGTTCAGTCTTCGAATGGGAAAATTTGACATCCCCCTAAATGCGGCCGTACTGCTACGAAGAAAAGCCTTCTCAGAAATTTCTCAGTTGAAGAAAAATTTGTCCTGGTCCAGGATTAGAACCCGGTACTGAGTTCGAATCCTGGACAGGACGAACTTTTCTTTCATAAAGTAGTGTTCCCCATAACCAAACCAAAAGGAATGAGAAAAACACCATTTAGATCAGACCGTGGGAGCTTCGAACGTGGAATGACAGGAAATTAAGATATGGATGAATGGATAGATGGACGAAAAATATGAGGAAATAGACAGATGAACGATGTTTCGGACGATGTATAAATTGGAGGATGGATGGATGGATGGATGGATGGATGTGATGGATGGATGGATGGATGGATGGATGGATGGATGGATGGATGGATGTGGATGGATGGATGGATGGATGGATGGATGGATGGAGGATGATGATGGATGGATGGATGGATGATAATGGATGGATGTAATAGATGGAAAAGATGGGTGGCCAGACGGATGGATGGAATGGGTGGCTGGACGTGCCTGCGGATGGAATGACAAATGGTGGGATGGACAGACGTACGAATGGGCAGCAGTAAGTAAATAATCACAGCCCACACCATATGACAGTGGTCCTTCCTGGGTTTGCAGCGGTGTATCAGACTTGAAGATGCCGCACGGCTCGGGTAGCGTTGACTCGGAATGGGGTAGTTGCCATCGTGCTCAAGCCATTCTTTGAATAATAGTTACTAGGGTGCCGAGCACATCGAAATTGCTTTTCGTAACTTCGCTGGCTGCCAGGGCAGACGTGTTTCTTAACTATACAATTTCGAGCTAAAGGAAAAAAAAGTGTTGTATTTTCACGTGCGGTGCACGTTTGTATTTTAGCTAGTTACTCTTGTATCTGTGCCTCTGCCTGCGCGTGCGCGTCAGCGTGTGTCGAGTGTATTTTTTGAAGGAGGAAAGCACATGAATGAATAAGCATAAATCCTCTAAGATGCGTAGACAGTGTTTTTTTTTTCATTCGAATTGGTGAAATGCGTGTCGAAAGCTGATACTTCAGTAGGTTTTGTTCTCTCTCATTACTCAGTTTACCTTGAAGCAACCTCAACAGCGAGGTGCTTAAACTCCACAAAAAAAGCTTCTCGGCCACTCCCGGGGCACGGAGGTACGCACGCGCTAATAATGACCCGGTTCATGCAATCAAAGACAGCGAAAGAACCGAAAGATTGCTGAGACGGTAGGTGAATTATGGCAGAGGATTTAAAACATTCGAAGAGAGAACGGAGGAAATGCACGATAAACGAGTCCAGCATACAGAATGAAAAGGTGGCTGCTTGCGCGAGTTGGTTTGACATCATGGTTCTGGAAAGTTGGAAAGTTTGGCACTGTCTTTTAAGTGCGGAGTACCTTAGGACCGCACAATGTCCGTCCGCGTCCGTGCGCATAGCATTTACACTAGCAAAAAAAAATACCAACAGGCCACCGGCCAGGATTCCGAGACTGTGTCTGGGTTAGACCAGACAGAGTTAGTGTCAGTCGGTCTTACCCGTTGGGCTACGGACGTGAGCTTGAACCCGAGAGGTCAAACGGCTTGACTCCCGTCGTCTGTAACGGTTGCGGAGTAGCTTAGGACCTGCCAATGTCCGTCCGCGTCCATCCGTGCGCACACCATCATCGAGCGAGAATCAAGCGAAATTCGATTTGAGCCATGAGTTGTAGTTTCTTTAGGGAATAATGAAGGTGCAACTCATGACTCAAATCGAATGAGGGTCGGGAGCAAATCGGATGTCACTCGTGGCGCAACTTGGATGTCATTCGAATCTCCGTACTTCACACCCTCGCCATCATCCACGGAGTGGAGATGCTGCCATTTTTTTTATCTTGCCTCTGTAGGTAATCCGCGCTTTCCACAACCACTGAGGATAAAAGACTTGACAGAAGTTTACAATAAAGGGCCGACAGAAGGCAAAACACTGCTCTTTTGTGGCTTCTCTAGCTCGTTTGCTTTTTCTTCGTACTGCCTGTCTCCCGTCTCCTATGAACCGGCGTTATCCATACGTTGGCGAGAATAATAAACAGGTGGTTGGCGAGAATGGAATGCAGACAGACACGAGACTGTGAAGACGATGGTCGAGGGGCGTTTCCCCTGGCTTTTTTGGAGATGTCTAGCGTTGGGTTTCTTACACGGAGGGGAATCCGGCGATGCGCATTTCATGACAATAGCCATGAGCCGACGTTGAAATTGTGAAAGGTGTGAATACCCAGGTATGTATACCTTGGCCATGAACCACTCTCCGGTGGCGTAGACATTTTTTTTAGCACATAACTACAACTGAAAGTTGCACCGCTTCCGGGCTGGACTTTGCTTTTAGAAAGAATGTTTCTTTAGGAGTGACCAAAGGTGCGAAAATTGTGTTCAAGAAGAAAAAAAAAGCTTCTCATGCAACTTAGTCAAAGTCAAAGTGTGAAAATCAAACTGCTTCGACCGTGTCGGAATGGCGCAATTTGGTGTCTAGCATTGAATCATTGGCGAAAGGCAAAACCCCCGGACCTGATGGTCTCACTGCAGAATTTTACCACACATTCTTTTCTTTGCCGGCTCTATTCTAAATGCAGAGCATTTCTTAGCCTCGCCTCTTCCTGCGTCGGACGGTGTCAACAGCTCCGCGTCCGCAGCAGGCGCGCCTCTCCTTCCCTCCTCTCTCTCAACAGCAGCTGGCGTGCGCATGCGTCGTAGTCAGCCCGTTCGCTCCGTCGCGGTCTCGGCGTAACAGGTGCGTGATAGCAGCGCGGTGGGGCGTGGAAGGGCGCGTGCTGCTTGCGCATGCGCGCTCTCCCCCCCCCCCCCCCGTACTGCTCTCCCTCTACTGCGCGCGCTGCAAATATAGCGGCTAGCGGTCGCTCGTGTTTCAGTCACTGCGTTGCTCCTTCCTTCCTTGGTTGACGCTCGTGCCCACGTTTACTCGTGTCTGCTACTCCAGCATCACGGAAGAAGCGATGGAAGCAACACTGCCTTCAATCAGTACTGAGGCCCCAATGCTCTGCATTTACTCGTGTTCCCTTCGCGGGAAGGCGCGGAAATTTTTTTATTTGAGGTTTACCGCGAGGCTTACAATACAGGATATCTTCCCCGTACGCTGTACGAAGGCCACACTGTTCTAACCCCGAAAAGTAATGATCCTGACAAACTGCGTAAAGTAGAAGGATATCGTCCCATTTCCTTATGTAATGTAGATTGTAAAGCATTCGCTAAGATTTTGGCCAACCGTCTTCAAAATGTAATTGAGCTATAGTTGGTGCCCATCAGACATGTGGCATTCGTGGGCGATCTATTCAAACTAACATTCACATAGCAAGGTCTATACTGGAGTGTGTTTCGGGTTCGTCAGCCCAGGTAGCCTTAGTACAACTAGATTTGGCAAAGGCATTTGATCTTTTCAGTCATCAATTCATTTCGCGCTATGCAGCATGTGAACGCAGTATCTTGGCTTACCGAAGGTATTCAAATATGTTATGCTAATGGCTCGACAAGAGTGATAGTAAACAATCGACTAACCCAACCAATCCACTTTCTTTCATCGGTTCGTCAAGAGTGCCCATTATCACCACTCCTGCTTTGCTTATACCTGGAACCATTATATATGAGCATAATACAGGACATTATTGTTAGAGGGTTTACGCTACCGTCCTTCGAAGTGAAAATCTTAGCATACGCCGATGTCGTCGCTTTATTTTGTACTGACAAGGCCAACGTGGATGCTGTTGCCCTTACACAAGAATTTTGTGAGGTTTCAGGTGCGGCCCTGAATTTCCAGAAAAGCTGCGGATTTTGGTTGGGAGAATAGGGAACCACACCCGATTGTTTCGCCGGAATCGATTGGAATAGTGACCTAACCTGTTTAGGAGTATCCCTCTTCGAGTTTCGCAATACTGGCTCACATTGGTCAGAGCAGGCGGTTAAGGTACAGCACCAAGTGAATGACTGGCGGGGACAGCAGCTGTTCATCTTTTCTCGTGCTCGGGCGTGTAACAAGTTTCTTGTGACCCGACTTCTTTATGTCCTACAGGTGTTACATTGCGCACGACTCAGGATACAGGCTTTTCACCGGATCTTTGCAACCTTCATTTGCTGTTCGCGAGGTGAGCCACTGCGTCCCGACAACCTTTTTCTTCCGCTTGTGCGAGAGGGACTTGGGCTTGCTCATCTTTTTGTATGGCAGCTTCTTTCTCGTTTATTCTACTATAGAGATGTTCAACATCTTTTTTTGAAAGCTGTACTGCAAATACGTCTTGCACATTTCCTCCCTGATATTGCGGTGTCTTCGCTGTCTGTGGAAGCAGCCCGCAGCCCGCAAGGTTTCCTCAAAGAAGAGGTTGACACGTTTCGCTTCTTACAGGCTCTGTTTAGCCCTGAGTACATATTTACTGCTTCGCGCGAGTCTATTTCTGATGCCCTGGTTTCTGGGGTTTTTACCATATCTTTATATCTTGTTACAAAGGTTCCACTCCAGTTCCTACGAGACACTGAACTAGACAAATTTCTCTAGATCACAGACATAGCAAGTGTGTTGCGATAT
Organism: Haemaphysalis longicornis; assembly: GCA_013339765.2. NCBI lineage: Eukaryota > Metazoa > Arthropoda > Arachnida > Ixodida > Ixodidae > Haemaphysalis > Haemaphysalis longicornis. The sequence goes on from CM023457.1 coordinate 62,757,719, forward strand.
CTACTCTTTCGCACTGTGGCGTACATGTATTTACTTTGCTTGCGTTGGTGTCACTGGCGTTCATCTATTTAATTTTCTTGGGTTGGTGTTGTTACTCTTTTTTTTTTTCGCGTCGTTTACTTTTCATTTTGTTTCAGTGTTTACATTAACGATTCTCTTTTCAATTGTACTTTTATGTCCGGACTCTGCTGGCAGCATTCTCTTGTTTTTACTTTCCTTTTTTTTTTTTTCCACGCTTCATGTGTGCCTTCTTCCTGCTTTAACCCTAATGTCTGATATGCACCACTCATCAACGTAGTCACCCCCCATCTGGTGTAGCAAGCCTTGTCCCTAGCAGGGCTGACCTCACCAGTTTACATTAAAGAGAATTCTCTCTCTCTCTCTCTCTCTTTCTTTCTCACTCACTCTCTTCGTACCTCCAGTGTCCGTACCAGGATGTCCTCAATAGAGTGTTCCGCAAGGTGTTAAAACATTTTTCTTTAAATTACACACTGGCACGCTCCTTGTTAAAACTTGGGTGAAAGACCGGGGTATGTTTATAGCTTAGTCGACAGTCTGTCGGCTCTGTTTTCGGCCAGACACAATTGATCACTGTTATGTAGACTGCAGAGATGCTGTCTATTTCTGGGTCATTTTACAGCGAACGCTCAGAAAAGACATGAATATTACGCCTTTCTCAATCCGATTTTTGCCATTCGACTATCTTGGTGAGCCGCCTTATGACATCTTTGTTTTGATTGGTTTGTACAGTCTGTGTCGATGCCGCTTATGTGATAGGCATGCTGAGCCACCAAGAACAACTAAATCATGTTTCCGAGAAACTGTGGTATTTGTACATAGTGTTTATAGTTCGCTTGACCAACCACTTGACTAGTTCCCTCTTTTGAACGCTTGTGTGTGTTTGCCTGAATTTTGATGTATATGTGCTTCTCATAACTTCAGTGTATTCTTTTGTTTGCTTGACTATGTATTCCTGGTACTGCCACGTCTGAGCGTATTCTCCCATGTAATAAAAAAAAAAAGGAATGGCGGAATCGGATAGACGTCGGCTTCATAACGCGAGGGGCCCTGGTTCGAATCCGACCATGGGAAGCGTTTTTTTTTTTTCTTTTTTTGAGGCGCTTGATGCGCCTTTGTGGGAACACGTTGCGTAAGTTGGCTTTCCTGCACTGCGTTTGGGCGTAACGTCGTAGATTTTGGGCTTTGTCTTTGAACTTTGAAGACATTGGCTTGCGACAAGAGCTGAAGCTTCGCGTTTCAACCATCTTTCACTTTCACCCACTATCACCACCGTCGTCAGAGAAGGGTACCTTTTCTCGATCGATTGCAGGGTTTAACGCGCCGACGCAACGCAGGCGATGAGGCGCACCGTAGTGGAGGGCTCCGGATTAATTTCGACCACCTGGGGATCTTTAACGTGCGCCGAAATCGCGAACACACAAGGGCGTTTTTGCTTTTCGCCTCCATCAGAAAAGCGGTCGCAGCGGCCGGGAATCGAACCCGCGTCCTCTTGATCAGCAGCACAATGCCTTAGCCACTGAGCCACCGCGGCGGGTAGGTTGGCTTTTCTGCTGTGAGTTCTGGGCCAGCGTAGCCGTCAGTGATGCATAAAAAGCTTCGCTTTAAAAACAGAAAAGGAAATTAAAAACTTCGAACTGGAGTTCTTCAGCGGAAGGCTAAGGAATATTTTAAACCACCTGGGAATCTTTTATTTATTTTTAATAGTAGTAGTAGTAGAAGTAGTAGTAGTAGTAGCACTAATAGTAGTACTAGTAGTAGTAGTAGAAGTTAGTGAGTAGTAGTAGTACAAGTGTAGTAGTAGTATTACTAGTAGTAGTAGTAGTAGAGTAGTAGTAGTTAGTAGTAGTAGTAGTAGTAGTAGTAGTAGTAGTAGTAGTAGTAGTAGTAGTAGTAGCACAAAACGTTTTATTGACCCGACGAAGTGGGAGTGGTTCCCTATTCCAGGAGCCATGTGATGAGCGGGCAGCGTTCGCTCTGGAGGCCAAAAGTGCCTGGACATCCAGACCGCTGCTGGTCACCAGGTTTTCCCACAGCTCAGGGGTGTAACCAACATCGAGATGCCGTACAAAATGATGTTTTCGTTTGTCCCTCCACCAAAAGACCGTAACTGCTGCCGCGGGCCGGACCCGCAACTTGCTAATCAAAGATGAGCAGATCGATAAAGTCTTTAGTAACGCCAGCGATATGTTTAATACTTGTTATGACGTCCGCCAGAGCGTTTATTTTATTGATTGCGACATTAAGGATGGGAACCATGTATTTTAAATGCTTTTGAGGTTGTTGTTAGCTGCTCGATATCATTACGTAGTTGGCTTCTGCTCCCAGTTCCTTGCGGCATCAGAAAGCTAGTAAGGAAGACACAGCTCGACGCCGTGCATTTTTATTTTGCAGGAAGCAAAAATGACAGACGAGTTGTCTTGTGGCAAATAACGCCTTGAGGTGCCGCGAAGACAAAATACAAATGGGTTTAATTTTTTAGGAAACTACTTTAGTAACTCACTCGAATCAACTCCAACCCCAAAGACGTTGTTTTTTACAAAAAGGAAACCACTGAGTTATATTGAAACGGCTTCAAATTTCCAACGGTTCCAAACGGTGTTTCAAATTTAAACCCTATGTGACGTCAGCAGTGACCTAATAAGGGAAGTTCTAAAACAGGATGCAACACCTCAGCATTCAGGTGATAAGATATCTGAACTACGGGCACAAGTGCAGTAGTACAGTCATTTTCTTGGAATTGGTTTGGTCTGCAGCCGCGAAACACAACAAATTCCTCTGACGTCATTACGACCTGTCGAGAAAGTGTACAGTCGATCATCCGCAAGTGCAAGTCAACCCCTAGCATATCACGTAATCGAACTCAGCCTAAACGACGTTGTTAAAAGCTCTCGCTTCATTTAGTTCCAACAACAACAACAACAAAAAGCACGTAGCTTTGAACCCCTTGCTTTTCTTTCTAACTTATTTTTAGCAAGGTAGGAGTGAGAGGATTAGTTAACACAAAACTGGCGTCAACACGCCAAAAAAAAAAAAACAATATTTCATATTAAAACAAAGCGAGCAAGAAAGCAAGAAAAGAAAGAGGGCACCTGGCGGGAGAGATCTGCGAAATGCAGTCATCTATTTTCAGACGAGTGCACTGCGCCTACATCGCGGAACGGTGCAGTCAATACGCTGCGGCGAAGAATAACGCAGATATACGAGAAACGCGTCGGCAGGCACGAGCCATAAACAGAAAACCCCGATCCACGACGGAGACGGCCCTCGAAGATGTCGCTTACTCGCTCGCGCAAGTCGGGAGCTCAGGCGCGGGTTCAGAGTCAAGATTGCTTCTTAAAAAGCAATATACACAGAGATACATCGAAATTCCTACGCCCGCGGTGGCTTCGAAAACTGCGTGCCAGGCATCCGCCCCATTTATATCTATCCATAAGTCTATTCCCGCCAGAACAACAGTCGCCAGGATGAGGGAAAAAAAAAGGCGTAACGCGAGACGTAGCCAAGGACGTAGCAGACGACAAAAAAAAGACGCAAACGATAAAAAGCCCGTGAATAAAAGAAACGTTCGCAAGACGACGCCACGACGACGGAGTTGAAACAAAGTGAAGCGGCAGTCTTCTGACTTTTCTGTGGAAGCGACAGCGTTCAATAAGCACGCACTACCGCATGCACTACCGGCGAAAAAATGAAGCCGGAGACGACGCCAACGCCAACTCGAATGTGAGTACGTGCCCGATCAGAAAGTTCTCAAAAACGAGAGCGCACCGTGGTTTCGAGTCGGGTCTTCGGGCAAGGACAGCGGAGAATTGAAAAGCGCGTCGCGACCAAAGGGGGAAAAACAAAGACGTGGCATAGCTTGCTTTTTCGTCGTCTTCTTCTCGCCAACTTAGTGTTTTTCTCTTGTGTCTCGATTGCAGCAAAGGGCTCGAGAAGCACCTCTTCTGGACTCCGGATGATGACGCAAAGTTAGTGTAAGCGCATAGCTACCCCCGAAATAAACGAAACTATGCATGGTTAGGGGGTGAGAAGAGGTGACTCAATGTAGCTGTTTTGTAGTCAGAATGCACTGGATTCGTACTCCTTGTTTTCACCTTATGCTTGTCTAGGACTTCACGGGCCTTATTTCAGCGTTGCGGTTCCCTGGAGCCCCTGGGCGTTTTTCTCCCATTGTTGGATGCTTCTTTCACGAATCATCTCTTTTGACTTGTATATCTTGAAGGTAAAACAAAGCTATCAATATTCTGTATTGATTGTATTGTATTCTGTATTGAAACCAGTTTTCTGTAATTGCTTCAGAGAATGGGGCGTGAATGAGTGCGTACCGCTGCTCCTCCGTGCACACGCGGCACGGATTTTCATTTTGTAGCGTGAGCTACACTGGCCGCGGTTGAGCAGTTTCGCGTGGCTCCTGGAGAGCCGTGCTGCGCATGCGCGAGGAGCAGTGACGTCTCACGGCACACAGCTGGCGTGCCGGAGCCGCCGCAGCCGCGACTGGATTGGATTGGATTGGATTGCATTGGATTCGGATTGAAATTGGATTGGATTGGAAATTGTTTTAGCAGCAGTAAGCATGATAAATCAGCATCCTAGACAGCCAGGAAACCTAAGAATAACCAGCTGAACCTTAGCTCACGCTACGTATATCCTGGCATAGCCGAGCTAAGCCACTCAAATTTTTTTCGTGTATTAGAGGCCAGGCAGATCGCGATAGAGGTAATTAGAAAACGATTTCCTTTGTGGACGTAGTCGTTCGCAGAAATAAAATGGGCCTGCGACACACCCTCACGCCTTTTTGTGTGGGGGTTGATGACAGAGGAATTTAGAAGCGACTTTTCTACCGCGAGAAGGTGATGGAAGTTATCAGCGACCGTCGATTGCCACGAGTACCACAGACCAAGTGAGCCTCGTCCGCATCCTTACGAGTAGTCCCGCAGTACGCAGCTACAATAGCGTGGAACGTTCCCGCCCCAGCGTGGCGACGGCGATATAACGTATGCAGGGAACCGTGTTCGAGACCGTCGATGCAGGCGAGTGCGGTGTAGATGCGTACGCATTGTACAGCGCCGTCCACTCTCGGTGCTAACACTGCTAACACTGCTAACACGGCGTGGCCGCGCTCCGGGGAGCGCCAGCGCACAAGCCGCGGCCGCGCATCGAAGCTAAACGGCGCAGGCGCATAGGGGCTTGGAGGCGGGGCTTCGTGTCGACTGCTAGTGCGGTAGCGTTGCTTTGCTGTGAAGCACGCCTAACTCGGCATGCTTGTTGCGCCTTAGCGGGCCGCGACCGCGTTGCGGGAAGGCGCACTTTCCTCACAGTGTCGCGTTGTGGTAGTTTCTGCGCACGGCAACGGAGCGCTTCCTCTTTTCAGTTCCACGGCATAACTTAAATGCATGTATTGTTGAAGGCAGTACCGTCTTGAGTATGGGCGACCAGGGCGGTCACCCAGGCTCCGGCGAAAAAGGGGCGCCTACCTGCACTGAACGCCTCCCCCCCCCTCTCCCCCCTGTTCTTTTCACTCGGCTCTGTCTTCCGTCCATCAAAAGAAGAGACTTCGGCGGTGCACCTTGAAGTGAGGGAGCAGACGCCTATGTCCAAATAATCCCAAATTTTCAAGCCTATAACGATAAACATTAACCCACAATTTCACGCCTAAAACAAGGGTGCGAAGGTGTAATTGGCCTTCCGAATAACCACCGAGGAGACTTGAGGAGGCAGTATTAACAAAACTAAATCAAGTGTAACTGTTTGCCTCCGACACTTATGCTGAAAGAAAATAATGAAACAAGAACAAAACTTTCGCTGAAAGGGCGGTTAATCGCGAAGTTATCGGCCCGAAACGTAAGCTATACTTAAGGCAGAAAAAAAGTGACTCTTAAAATTAAATTGATTTTAATTTTTAGTAACTATAGATTTTTTGCTACTCTTGCTACTGTGTGCATGGATATGGAAAAAAATTCGGACAATCGTCTAGCTACTTTGGAAAGGGAGGTTGCATTTCCGGGGTCTGACATTGATTTAAAGTCCGGTTGGTTTCATTTTACGAGAGAAAAAGCGAATAAATATTTATTTATCGAGAAGAGGCTGATATTACGAGCTTCGCAACGAGGAAGGCATCCCTGGAATTTCTAAACTTCGACTGAAATATCCTCCCTCCCGAGTTGCAAACAAACTGACGAAAAACTTAGCTACAGCTGTCTTATCGTACGCCCATTTCTAAGCAGGGCAGTTTGTTAAGAGAAAGAAAGACAGAAATTCTTAAATTATTGGCGTGTGTGGAAAGTTTTAAAGAGAAACAAAAAAGGGTGAAGTACAAGTACAAGTCCCTTTAACGTACCAGAAAAAGCCGAATTCTCGTATTGGGCTAACTAACCTGATCCATCCTGACAAACCTCGCGCAGTCTACTACATTACTTGAGGTGGTTGTGCTCATATTGACAGCAATCATTTGGCACCGCTATACCTTTGCCCTCGTGTGTGAGAAATAGTGGTGTGGAAATCGCAGAACCCAGCCGAGACACTTTTATACAGCAACGGATATATTCATGATTATAAAAATAGTATATGTGCATTTTCAATGCAAAAGCCCCCCAAAAAAGCAAAAGCCACTCCACCGTCAATAGGGTTAACGCTGAAACTTTGTCGTTCTGTCAAAATGTTAGCTGAGGTGTCTATCTCGAGCTGGCGCACCTATTGTTTTAGATACTTAGTACTAAGACCACACTTCCACATTTTGACGATGTTTCCTTGTATGTCTGGTCCTCTGCGCCGCACGCTATCCAATTAGGAGGCACATGTCCGTGGTACTGCAGAAAATCTAGAATTTTAAGGGCGCATTCTATGAAAAAAGGACGCTTTGTCGGGCACTTGAGATCTTATTCCTGCTCCTGCTATTTGAGAGCAGCTATGGCACAACTCGCTTTGATTTAATGCCCGCCGTATCTGTTCCCCCCGTGGGTTGCTTATGTTAAGATCAGACAGTCAACAGAAGGTTTAAAATCGGACGGACAAACTCAGACAGTCACTCAGTCAATATCGGGGGCTCGCTAGTGCGCTCAAGCTTCTTGATGAGGAACTGCAGTTGTCTGGCATTTTGGTTAATTCAACTAACCTTTTTTTTTGCCTCCCAGAACGGAACTCATACAGTTGAATAAATGTTTATTCCTTCTCTTTACTGGCAAGCCTCTTTTTGTTTGTGCATTTTCAGCAGCATGGTCTGCTTGAAATGTACATCGTCAGTGACCTGGTCGGACCTTTATGCGGGGTCATGCATGACTACCTTATTCTTGCTCGGGCATTGATCCGCGGCCCCCGTTGCAGGCTTCAGCCACCGAAACACACAGCTCGTGGGAATGAACTCTGAAACGCACTTTTGTTTTACGATTAGACATCCTCCTTAAAAAAAGGAAATGTATCAGAAAAAGAAAAAGAAGGAATCGCAGAAGGGTAATTGTAAAAAAATCCACCATCCCTTCCCCCCAAAAGTTGAGATAATCGCGAAAGCGACGTTTTTTTTTGCGCACTACGGAAACGCATTTAAGAACAATCTAAATGCATACCGATAAGTGATTCATGAGATTTGTACTATTGTACTCCTTCTGCACGATCGCTACATGTATTGTCTCATCCAGAATAGTTCCTTTTTCGCGATTTTCAACTGTCCGCTTTAACACAACGGAAGCCACGTTTTACGCATGTAGAGTCTCCTAAGCGGGTAATTGTCATGAAATTTTTTTCGTCGTACTTTTGACAACACAAGAGTTACAGCCGTTTTCTGTAATCATCCTTCCTTCGTAGACGGCCATGCTTCCCTGCAGAACACGCAATGCAGAACAGGCCAGCTTACAGAAACCAAACTTATACCGATACCTGGAAAGTTGGTTTCACCTCTAAACACAAATGCATTGCTTGGAAGACTTCATTTTTGGTCCGGTTGACCTTTTTTTTTGTTTTTTATGCGAGCTTATCGGTTGGCTAACCAGTCTACGAAGAAATGCATTAGATTTTTGACAGGACGCCATCGGTCCCCCTATACAGCAAAGTTTTCGCTTTAAAAAAGTTCAGCGTCCTTCTGGTCTGTGAAGAAGGATGCCCAGCGAAGCTGTGGTGCCGAGCCTCAACGTGGGCGACAATATGCTTTTACCGTGGCGCAATCCAAGGCGTGCACAAAACAATACACGGTTGTTCGGAATTTGCGATTGAGCACACTTCCTAGTTAATTACCTAAATGAAATTTGAGCGGACCAGAGTTTTGTTCCAGCGGACAAGCACGAGCTGTCCGCTTCCCACCCGTACAAGCCCATGCATTGACAGCAGACGGGGATCCCCTAATATTTACAGCTTTACTGTGAAGTATGTAATTTTGATACGCAAATGAAATTTTGCGTAATGGTACGGCCGCCTTAGCGGCTATGTGTTCTATAATTGAGTTTGGCATAGTTTCAATGAAGCAGGAGTTATATCCATTTCTGTAGTCACGCTCTCTCCGTAGACGGATGTGCTTCACTGTACAACCACAATGTGGAATAGCCAGGTTACAGTTAAAAGCCAATTAAAGTTGTCTTCACCACTAAGCACAATTTATTGCTGAGAAGACATCTCTTCAGGGGCCTTCAAAACATGAAGGCCCTCGGGCGTTTTAATAATTTTTATCATCGTTTCCATAGGCTGAAGGTGTGGCGCACAGTTGTACAATTCCAGGATTTGAGTCGGCACCGTAAAATGGCGCTACGCTCGCTTAGTATTCTTGTCTACATGTCGCTCTGTAATCGGGGAAGGCCTACTGGATCGTAGACACAGACAGCTTCACTGTAAAAATGAGTTTGATGGGTGGGGAGGGAGGGGGGGTGGCGCCTTTGCAGCAGTTGGCACAGAGCGCCGAATGAGGTAAGGCCGACCCTGTGCACAGACTCCCATGTGCTGCGCAATGCCAGTGCACATTAAATAAATCCTGGGGGCTGAAATTACACGAAGCCCTCCTCTAAAACATCTCTCATTAAACCAAACCAAGCCAGTCGTGAAATGTTTGTAACAATACATGCAACTGGGATCGCGGAACTGAAAAGAAAATGCGCTCACTTATTGTACGGAGAAACTACTCAATCTGCCGCAGTGAGGAAAGTGAGCTCTCCCGCAACGAGCACGCGGCGCGCTAAGACCCTACAGGCATGCCGAGAGTTAGGCGTGCTTCACAGCAAAGGAAGCACGGCGCGCTTCCGCACTAGCAGACGACACGAAGTCCCGCCTCCAAGCCCCTATGCGCCTGCGCCGCTTAGCTTCGATGCGCGGCCAAGGCTTGTGCGCTGGCGCTCCGCGGAGCGCGGCCACGCTGCGCCGTGTTCGTACCAAGAGTGGACGGCCCTGTACATGGTTCCGGTGATGGTTTAATTATGTTGAGTTTCCCAGATCACTTGCGCATGCTTATCAAACCCAGGTACGAACACAGAAAGCTTGTGTTTAGAGTGCCGCCTGACGCTACTGTAAGCCCTCCATTATATCGACGTCCACCTCCGTTTCGTAAAAAAAAAATGCTGTGTCTGGCACTGCTACTTCGCTCTACCTAACGTAAAGTAAGATAAGCTAACCTAATAACATAACATGACCTAACGAACACAGAGGAACCATTTAAAACACCAAAAACTAACCCAAGACATGAAAATTACAATTCAGTTTAAAGGGTAAAAAAAGAATGCAGGCTAAAGCCGGTCTCGAACCACCGGCTTTGGCATCAAGATGCTATGACGGAACCCTACACCACAACGACAGACGCTTGAGGCGGTGCTAGCCTAGACTAAACGTTTGAATGTCGCCGGACGGCACACTAGCCATGACTGTAGCGCTAAGACAGAGCGCCGTCGGACGGCAGTGTAGACACTGCGACCCAGGAAACGGCTCGTTTCTCGTACCTCAAGCTCAGCCTGGGCCAATGCGTCGTGCGGTTGCAGGAAGGTAAGAGTCTGATCGCTGGTTCATTCGAACAGGAGGGCTGCGGAAAGAGACGTAGGGGGAAGGAGAAAGGACGCATCCCACCAGAAAATGATGCGAGGAGGGGCTGGTGAGGAGTTCACCGCGAGTTCGAGCCGACTGCGCCGAGCCAACGAAGAGCCAACGAGCCAACGAAGAGCCAAAGAGCCAACGAAGAGCCAACACGCAGGCCTCATGCCTGCGTGTCTGTCTGTGTACACCGAAAAGATGTTTTAGATAACGAAACAGATGCGATGCATCGCTGCACTGTTGCAATCCGGCCAACGCACTTGATAAAGAAGAAGCTCCTCATATTTGGCCGGGCCAAACGGAGGTAGGTAGTAGGCACACGTTGGGCAGTAGCGCAAAAACCTTCAGGCTCTACTGAACGTGCGAACACCCCCAATCATCATCATCATCATCATCATCATCATCATCATCATCATCATCATCACCATCATTATCATCATTATCATAATCATCGTCGTCGTCGGCACCATCATCATCATCATCATCATCATCATCATCATCATCATCATCATCATGCTAAGGTCCACTGCAGGAAGAAGGCCTCTCCTATTGACCTCCAACCGCTCCTGTCCTCTGCTAATCGAGTCCCGTGCTTCCCGCGAAATTTACTCCCTCCGTCGTAATGTCGGCCTTCCCTTTCTTCTGGGTCCATCACTTGGTATCCAATATGTTACAGTAATTGTCCACCGGTTGTCGGTTCGTCTCCCTACATGGCCAGCCCAAGTCCGTTTCTTTTTCTTTATGTGAACTATGATATCGTCAACTCTAGTTTGTTCTCTGATCCAGGTAACTCGTTTCTTGTCCCCGAGTGTTATTCCTAACATTATTCGCTCCATGCCCCGTTGAGCCGACCTAAGTTTGCATTCTAGTTGTTTAGTAATATGCCAAGTTTCAGCTCCGTATGCCATTGCCGGCAGTATGCACTGGTTGTAGATTTTTCTTTTCAGTGAGAGAGGTAGCTTACTTTTCATTATTTGGGAGTGCTTGCCGAGGGCTCCCAAGCCCATACCTATTCTGCGCCGGATTTTTCCCTCGTGGTGGGGTTCAGCACTAACCATCTGTCCGAGGTAGTTGTATTCTGTTACTTCCTCTATCGCTTCGTTTCCTAAGCTGAAAAAGACGTTCTTGGCATGCTTATTCCTCATTACTTTTGATTTATTCATATTTATTTTGAGCCCCACGGCCGTGCTTTCTGATTGCAGTTCCTCAAGCATTCTTTGCATGTGTTCTGCAGTCTCCTCAGCTAGAATATGTCGTCCGCAAGCCTCAAATGGCTCAGGTATTCCCCGTTTATCCTTATTCCTATGTTTCCCAGTGGAGCTTTCTAAATACCCCCTCCAGACATGTTGTGAATAGTTTTGGAGAGATGGTATCTCCCTGTCTTACTCCCTTACGGATAGGAAATTTATCGCTTTGCTTGTGGTGGGTTATCCTGCCCGCTGCATTCCTTATATATGTCTTCTAGAAGTCTTAAGTATGTTTCCTTTATTCCCTGGTCTTATAGTGCTCCTTGCACTACTGTGGTGGCTACGGAATCAAACGCTTTCTCATAGTCTATAAATGCCACGTAAAGAGGTTTACAGTACTTGGCAGATTTTTCTATCACTTGGTTGACGACATGGATGTGACCCATGGTTGAGTACCTTTTCCAAAAACCAGCCGGCTTTCTGTGTTGATGGGAATCCAGAATGTCACCTATGCGGCTAACTATAACATTGGTAAACAGTTTGTAAACAACGGAGAGTAGGCTGATTGGTCTGTAATTCTCGAGGTCCTTGGGATCTCCTTTCTTATGTATCAGAATAATGTTGGCATTGTTCTAGGCTATGGGCACTTTTTGAGTCTTCAAGAATTCCAAAAATAGTATACAGCGAGTTTTTCCAGAACAACATCTCCTCCCTCCTTCAAAAGATCTACGGTTATGCCTGTCGTCACCTGCAGCTTTCTTTCTTTTCTCGACCTTGAGAGCCTTTCTTATCTCCTCTTTAGTTACCAGCGGCACATCGCAAGGTAAGCATGTACTCTCAGCAGTATCCCCTGGTATAACGTCGCTGGCATACAGTCTGGTGTAGAATCGTTCTGCTACCTTTATTAACTCGTCCAAGTTGTGTGTTATGTTACCCTGCTCGTCTCTGAGTGCGTACATCCTGTCTTTGCCGGTGGCTAGCTTTCTCTTAGTTTCTCTCAAGTTTCCCCCTATTTTCAGCGTTTCCTCGACTACTTCCATGTTATACGCATGAATGTCTTTCGTTTTATTTCTGTTAATCAGCTTCGACAACTCAGCCAATTCAATCCGATCGGCCGTACTTGACACTTTCATGTTCTTACGTTTGGCCATTAGTCCCTTCGTTCTTTTAGTTAGTTTTTCAGTTTGTTCTCTACATGTTGCTTCTCCCACAGCTGCTGCTGATTTACTTAGCGCCGATGTTAGGTTGTCATTTAGCCTGTCTACACTAACTTCCTCCTGCTCTTTCAAAGCGAGAATTTGTTTTAACGAGTTATTTTAAAGTCTTGCGATCTGGCTCTGACTGATTCCATGCGGGGGTTCTTAGTTTTCACGAGCTCCACTCTTTCTCTTCTAAGATTCAGCCTTAGCTTGCATCTAGGAATTCTGTGATCGCTACTCCGAATCTTACTTAGCACCTCTACGTCTTGGACGATACCCGGGTTGTCACTTAAAATTAAGTTGATTTCCGTTTTGGTTGTACCATCGGGACTTTCCCAAGTCCATTTCCTATTATTTCGTTTGTAGAAGAATGTGTTCATTAACCTCAGTTTATTTCTCTCTGCAAATCCCACCAGTGTATCTCTTCGACTGTTGCGATTGCCTTTACGGAAGTTTCCCACTGACCTATCTCCCATTTGCTTTTTACCGACCTTTGAGTCAAAGTCTCCCTTCACGATTGTGAACTGCGTTGTTGCCTTCTTCATTGCTGATTCGACATCCTCGTAGAAGCTATCTACGGCTTCATTATATTAGCTGGTTGTTGGCGCATAGGCCTGTACTATCTTTAACCTGTATCGCTTGTTTAGCTTGATCACGATATCCGCGACACATGAGGGCTAATTACTATGAAGTGTTTGAAAACCACTACGGTAGGGTTAATGTCAAAGCACAATTAATATTACGTCCGTATCAACAATGATGAAGGCTTGGCAAAATCAGATAAACACAAGAACGGACCGCACAAGCACACGTAGAGCATACTGTTTCCTACCAAAGCTGCTGCATCGACCTTTTAATTCCTTCGCGTTAAGCGACTGCGACTGCAGTCCGGATCCATGTAACATATGCAGGAAACCATTTCCTGATACATATTTCCCCCGTTAACTTCGTCCGTTTCTTGCTTTTTGATTCTTTCTCCAGGCTATCACTGGAAATTGTGCGGGACGTCGGAAGTGTGCGGATCCGTCCGCTCCGTTCCTAATACGAATAAAGGCCGCGGAAGAAATGGTCGTTACGCCTTCTTCCCAGCGGAAGGAGAAGACGAAATGACAGGATGAAACCGAGGCAGGGGAGTAGAGACGATAGGGGAAATGGAGGAGACGGCGACAACGACGACGACGAGCGACGACGTAAGGGACGACAACGTTCTTCTAATCCAGAGTTTATCTTTATCTTGTTCTCTATCGCTGCTGCCGCAAACGGTTCCCTAGTTGTCGACATCTTGTGGTCGTATTTCTCGATGACGGTACAAATCGCTTTCCAGAAGGGAGACAGCAAGAAAGATGAATTGTTTTCAAATTGGAACGCGCTTAGATTCCCTCTCGGGCGTAGTTTTGTTTCCGTCTGCTCTTGGGGAGACGGCACAGCTCTCTGATCGCTCGCTTGAAACGTTTTCGCTGAACGTCCCTCGCTTTTTGCAACGATTTGACTCGCTATGGAATTCAAGCTGGCATTTTGGAAGCCGTTCTGTTTGAAAGCGGGCTCTGAAATTCCTGTATGTTCCAAAAAAAGCTAAATCGTAAAAGGTCGAAACAACGTCCCCGTTTTGTTGGTGTACACTGCTTGAAGAATCAGGTTTTGCGTTAGAAATGCTAAATCTTTGGTTACAAATTCATGCCGATCCAAGTCGTCACAGAACACTCTCGATTGCCTATGGAGTTGCTTAATGGGCATCAGACATCGGGTTCATAGGTTTCAACATAGTCAATGCTGGTGCAAACCCACAATGGTGAAAATGATACTGAAACCATATTGTTACTTCATACTGTATTGCCAAAGAAACTCTGACACCAAGTTCGTTTTACGTTAAAAAAAGTGTCCGGCTTATTGGCTGCAATATATGCTTGCCAAGTCTTCACGCCGTCAGACAGATCGAAATTAAGCGACAGAAATTTACAGCGAAATACCTGGGTAAAATATTGAGCAGAACCAGTAAATTTTCGAGCAGAAAAATTTTGATGGAACCATTTATTTTTATGGTATAAAATTCAATTCAATTTGTTCAACAACAAAAACAGTGAAGCACAATGCAGCGGCCCGTGGGCGAAAGGCGATACATCACAACGTCACACAGCTGCAGCAGCTGTGTGACGACGTGATCGCCTGACTGGGCCTGTAGGGCAGCTGCACACGACACACAGCAACATCATTGCCGTTCAAATTATACAATATCATGAAAACAGCTTAGATATTAAATAAAGGGTTTGTTATCTGACAAAAAGAAGGAGGATCATGGTAACAATCAACAACAATAAAAAGGCCTAGTAACAACAACAACCTATACAGCAGAAATAAAGGTTTCATATACTCTACATACCTAACTTGTGAAAAAACATGACATACAGAGATACAGTTGATAACGTAACGGGGAAGTGTCATATATACTGCAGAAACATAAGATTTAATTGTTTTACAAGTACACGCATGGATGGGGATTTATCTATAACGTCGATTACATTCGGGTGCTGGTTGAGAAGATTAGGAATCTGCCAAGATAAAATTTGTTCGCCATATTTAGTTCTCGTTCGCGGTGTTTTAAAACTATTATGCCTTAAATTATAGCGACATTCAGCATCGACATACATTCAGAAGAATAAATCACGGTCACTTTTTATTTCAGAGAACACAATTTCTGAGAGTCGTAATTTGTATAGGTAATGAATTGGAAGGATCTGAAGCTGCGTGAAATAAGGAGACGTATGTTCATACCTAGCCAGGTTTGAGATGAATCGAATTCCTTTTTTCTGCATGATGTGAAGACTGTCAATGTTGTATTTCGATGAGTTGCCCCATACTAATAGACAGTAGTCTATGCACGATTGAATTGTATTGAAGTAAAGTTGGCGTCTTAGATGCTCAGGTAGCAGTGAACGAAGCTTCTTCAATAAACCTATCGAATATGCGATCGTATGCCGTACATTATTTACATGAGATGTCCATTTGAGGTTTTCGTGAAATCGCACACCGAGGAATTTATGTTCAGGAACGCGTTCCACTACCTGTGTACGAAAGGTCACATTGTCGTAAATATAAACTGGTTTGTTAATAGAGGAAAACAGAATATATTTTGTTTTATTGGTATTCAGTTTAAGCTGGTTCGCATAGAGACAGTTTGACAAGTTTTGAAGCCACAGGTTAGCTGTACTTATAAGAGATAGTATATCATCCGCTGAAAAAAAAAACACCGTTGTATCATCGGCATACAGAACAATGTCTTTGGTACCAACAATAGCTGTTATATCATTAACATAGAGTAAAAATAAAACTGGACCTAAAATAGATCCTTGTGGTACACCGAATGAAATTTTATTTAAATCAGATTTTTTCTTGTTAATAAAAACATATTGAGAACGGCCTGTTAAGAAGTTTTGTATCAGATCAAGAGAGATACCTCGTATGCCATAGTGAGGTAATTTAGCGAAAAGTATGTCGTGCTTAAGGGAATGAAATGCTTTGCTAAAATCTTAGAAGATTCCCAGAGTGTATAGATGGTTTTCTAGGTTTGTTGCTATTTTATCTTTAACATAAAGTAATTCACTTTCTGTGGATTTGCCCTTTTGAAATCCATATTGATGTGGAGATATCAATGCATGTTTGTTTAAATGATTTGCTAATCGCACATTAATTACTTTTTCCATTATTTTTGAAAATAGTGGGAGAATAGATATCGGCCGGTAATTGCTGAAGCAGTCAACACTGCCTCCTTTATACAAAACACACACTTTTGCAATCTTCATTTTATCAGGAAAGATACCAGTGGAGAGAACGAAATTGGTTATATGACACAGTATGCCAGCAAGGAGGTCAGACACAGCTTTAATTGGCTTTGCGCTAATGTCGTCAAACCCACACGCATTTGTTTTAATATTCTTAATTAACATCACCATTTCTTCGGGAGAAGCAGGATAAAGGAACAGCAAATTAGAAAGGAACAGCAAATTAGGAAGGCAAATTAGAAATCTTTAAAACCTCCAGTGCTCTGTATTGGTAGGGCTCCGGAAAGCAGAAAATGCCTATTAAATTCATCTGAAAGAGCTTTGCCTCTAACGGTTCAACCAGAAACTGTCAGTGCATCTGGTAAAACGGCTCGCGATTTACCTAATAAATTCTTAAGCATACGCCATGTTTTTTGTCTTTACAATATCCAACAAAAAATGTCTTTACAAAATATCTTTACAATACTTTACAAAATGTCTTTACAATATCCAACCAACAATTTTTGCACGTACATCCAAATATTTCTGCACGTGTGAAGCAACTTTGAGTAGATATGTGAAAAAGGGAAACACACTTGCCAGTAGTTGGAATCGAACCCTGCTCCCATGGGCTCCGAAGCGGCAGTGATAATTCCTTGGCCGATTTTTTCCGGTGATAATAGATTAAATTTCTGTGCTCTTCTCGACGTCCTACGTCTTGCGTACATCTTACCTTACTGAATAACACGAGCTACGGCATTCGTGGACATCATAATCACCCCAATTGTCAACATTATCGTCCCTACATTCATCTGGTGCAGCATGAGAGGTACCTTGACGGGGCAAACGTCGCAATTCACGTATAAAAAATTCGACTTCTACCTGATGTCATTCCCACGGGGTGCAACAACCTCTACCCTCAACACCATCAAAGAAGCTCAAACCATTCCCCCGTCACTGTTCTCAACTATCCCGCGACGTACCAGGGACATCCTGGAACATTACAGATTGGGCAGACGGAAATATAACCCTCTTTATTCGAAACTCACTATAGAAGAAGAAACGCAGCTAAAAAAATTCCCCCGCATTTCCCCGAGGGGGAGAATGTGAAAGTGCGAATGCACGGTTGTCAGCCCGCTTTCGGCGCTTGCGCTCGGCCCCCGCAGCCCACCGCCTCGCCGCCTTCTCTTCCATCTCTTCCATCGGGTTTGTAGTATCACGTGTACACCACGCAGTTATCAAGCCGCTAAAACGCCGGTGAGTCGCCAACGCACGCCGCTGACGACGTAGTTTGAATGCGTTAAAGATATAAGGCGCGTTACTGACAATATCAGCGTCGCGTCCGTGGCTTATTCGGTAGAGCGTCGGGCTGCGGCCCGCAAAGTCCTCGGATCGAAACCTGGCGCCGGATGCTGTTTCTTCTTTAAAGAGCACTGCGGACGCCGCCGCCGCCGACGCCGGCGGTGGATGGTTTGGGGTCGCTTATAAAGAGCATTCGCTCTTAAAAGGATTCAGACGAACTTTTTCGCACGCCACACAGTTGCACATGATTCAACCCAGTCTGTACAGTTACGACTGTAGATTCTGAGGCACCCCCAACACTCTCTACCACAGTGCAAGGATGTGAGAGTCCCCGCGCCATCGACAGAGCAGTGGGAGGCCCAGCGGTCCAGCGAGGTCCTGGCACCATCGACGGAACAGTGGAAGGCCCTGTTGTCCAGCGAGGTCCTGGCGGCATCAATGGTGCAGTGGGAGGCCCTGTTGTCCAGCGAGGTCCTGGCGCCATCGACGGAACAGTACCCGGTTGTCTAGTGAGGTCCTGGCGGCATCGATGGAGCAGTGGGAGGCCCTGTTGTCCAGCGAGGTCCTGGCGCCATCGACGGAACAGTAGGAGACCCGGTTGTCTAGTGAGGTCCTGGCGGCATCAATGGAGCAGTGGGAGGCCCTGTTGTCCAGCGAGGTCAAGAAGGGTGCGTACCACTTACGAAAAGTTTCACGGGAATAGACGCCATCGGCCAGAACATCTGCGGATAAACATTTCCACTGAGCCCGTCGCCTAGTTTGTCTATCTTGAATATGGATCTTGAATCTGACGTCGCATCTCCGAGTTGCCACGTAACAAAATGTTACGTAAACAATGGCTGTCGATTACGAGGCTCCATAATACGAAATGTGAGCGCTGCGCGAACTGCAATCATCGTGGCGACGGCGCATAGCTGCTGGGTCTCAGGAAGTGACAGCGGAATCAGCGTACGCACGATGGCACACCCTATGCCCTGGCGTTATCTTATAGCGCGTCGCCTCCGCTGAGCATGTCGGTGTAAATCGTATTCGAACCTCCCACCTAAATGTCACGTGTTTCTGTTGAGCCGCACAATGAGGAAGTCGATGACGGTCCGATGTACGTGCAGCGCGCTGCGCGTGCTGGTATTTCGGGCTTTTTTTGTGAACTTGAAAGAGCACGACGCTTGCTTTCATGGATGCCTGGTTTCGCGTCTCCTCTCTCGGGTGCCACTAGACGCCCAGGCGGGGTTTTTCCAAATATGTTTCGCGTGGCCTCCGAATAGCGCCCTCCCCCTCACACTTTCGCCATACTTCCCTCCTCCGCTTTCCTGCTCGCAGTATCTCGCCTATCTTTGGTGTGTTCTTCGCTCACTCGGTGTGTACTTCGCTCACCCACAAGAGAGGGCGCTTAAGTGTTACGCCCTGAAAGAAGGCAACTGAACCAAACGAGAAACGAGTGTGTTTATTACAGTAAGGTTCAAGGTACGGTAGTAACTGCCGTTTCTTTCTCACTCTCCGTGATGCCGTTCCGTCAGAGAGCAAGACCTTCTATCGAACACTTCGTTTATCAACGTACGGAGTTGATTAGTTTCTCCGAGTCCACTTCGACATTCCCCCCAAAAGCGAGTTCGAGAAAACAGGTGGCGTTACGGCCGTATTTTTCCCAACGAGCGGAGCTCTAATTATAGGCGGGGGATCACACCACAAGGTAGCCCTTCGGCAAGGCAGGTGTCAGTTATAGCAACAACTTCGTATTTCCATTAAACGTAGAAAGCATCCTCAAAAAGTTCGCACCCAACACGTCCTGTCTACGGGGGTCGAAAACTCGACGCACGCAAAGGTCCCGCCTGCGTGCCTGGAGTTCACGTGCAGTGCTGGAGTGAGAAGGGATGCGCATACGCACTGTCACGACATCCGCGATGCGGGAGGTATCCCTGGTCACGAATACGGGAGACCAACGTGAGAGTGAACACAGTTGTTCCACGGATCGGTCGCTATACCCTTAATATAGGGGACATCCCAAAATTAGGAACAATTGCAGAAGTTTTTGTATTGTAGCCAAAGCCCGGATTCAAGACAATCCACTTCTGAAGCTGGTGAAAAATGTGAGGGAAGGTGTGCGACCGGCCATCCTCTGGAGGTATTGAGGTATTCGCACTTAAAACTGTATAAAGTAACTCTGTACTTCCAGAACTAAGCCTACAAACAACAGTGCGTGCCGCCCTTCCCCTACTTCACCCTTTTCTAGCCCCGGCAACGTTAAGTTTCGATTCGCCGCCGAAGATTCGTAAATTCCCCAGAAGCTGCTTACGTCAAAACTTTCGCGAAACACAAGACTCAACCTGTAATCGTTTGTTAGCCTCACGAAAGAGGGCGTTTTGTGGCCACTATTATATCCTGCCGAAAAACGTTAGGGAGCTTTTAAAGAAGCCGAGCGAAAGTGTTGGCTTCGAGTATTCTAGTGTTGCTTGATGATTGCTCTTTTTTTTTTACAATCATCATGGGAGGTCCCGCCTGCGGTTCTTACCTTGGGACCTCCCAGTGCATCTGTACCCATTCACGTTTCATGTTCACGCTTGATGAATAAAATTCAATTCAAATTAAAAAAAATACCTCTTTTAAAACTGATCATTAGGTGAACCCCAAGAAACGTTCTAATCGCGCGATGCTTTCTAAGGGTTACTCCCAATTTTCATTCATTACATTGAAGGGTTTAGGTTGAAGTAAAAATACTCCAGTACACTGGTACAAGCATGCACGGATGGATGATTTCCGAGTGAAACTTGATGTTTGGTATGAAGCAACATTCTTAGTAATTATTAGTTCACATTCACTACCGAGTGGCAAACCGATATTCGCGCTTTCCTTTCGGTTTACCACACAAATAAGTACAAAAAATACACAATAGGAAGGCAAACGGGCCCATAGAGCGTAAGCCAGTGGGCTCTTAACAGACAGTGGCCGGAACAATCAGTCTGTCAGTGCCTCCCCTTCCACGCTTCCAAACACATTCGGATCCACTAACAGAGCAGGGAAAACTACGGCTGCTTCTGCTGCCCGTTACTGGCGGCAAAGCCCTTTTCACGTCTGTCGGCAACGGCCGGGAAGGCAAAACCGGAAATGAACTGCTCTCGAACTTTCCGCGCGTTACCTGCCTCGCCGGCATCCGCAGTCGAATGCGTTCAGGGACGCTGCAAGCTGTGGGCGACCGGAAGTAGCCAATCGCGGTGTCGGCTGACGCGCCAGCCACTTCCCAATCACGAAAAAAGAAATGTGACATTTCGCTAACCATCTCCCTTGTTTCTTCCCATTTATTTGCTCAGTCTTGGGGAGACCGTACCAACAATCAGAAACCGTCAGCAAACAAGCTGGCATTCCTAACTCGGCGCGAGCAGCTTTTATCTATTCTTGGCCAATTCCCCTATGTGGGTAGGTGGTGTGCGTTAACCCGCGGGATAGCGCTTGCACTCTCTTCACCCGGCGGTGGCGCAGATTAGTTTGGCAACCGATTTGCATATACATCCTGGGCAAATCCTCTTGCGACTTCAGGTCGTAGACGGGTATGTTCGTCTTCCCAGGAGCTATCAGGACGTGCTAAAAATGTTGTAAATCCTACATAAGAAAGGTGGCGCTTTTTGTGTGTGCGTCCTTGTGCGTGCATTTGTGTATTGTCTGTTCTTGTGGAGAGTATGTGGGATAGCATAAAATAGATAATTGTGGAGTTCAACATCAATATGTACGATGCCTAAAAAGCTATTAACTAGGCTTTAACTCCTAGGTACTAATGGCAAAATGGGAGAAGGCCGTCAATAGATACACCCTTGCAATCGATGAGCACCCTTCTGAAACTGTTCAAAGGTAGTAGAGAGTGTACCCTTAACACTCCCCCCCCCTCACCCTTGACATCCGGAAAACACGTCAATTTCACTCGTATTGTAAAAAAAATCTGACGGAAGCCCTCTACGTTGGGTCTCGGTGCACTTATAAGTACTGGCATTCTTCTGGTTGTGTTACATACGGTATTTGTTTTGGCGAAGTTCACTCTCCCACGCCATCCCCCTCCCTTCCCTAAAGTCCCAGGTACAAATTCATCCTCCACTTCCCCCATTCTCCTCGGTTTTCAGTTCGTATTACGTTATATACCTTCGGATCTTCCTCCTTCCTTCTGTTCCTGACTCATATATCCGCCCTAACCATTCGCATTCCCCCTGTTTCTTACCCTAAATATTCACCGCTCACCTCTCCCTCTTCTCGCTACTTTCCTCTTTCTCTGTTCCTCTCCCTTCTCCACCCTTGATTTCCCTCCATCTCTTTTCATTCTTCCTATTCACCTCCTTCTCTCTCTCCCCGATAAAATGATACACCAGTTCCTCTCAAGACTCACCAGTGATGTACGGATAAATCACTGATTTGTCACGACTGGCGGGTAACGAGTCACCTATAAAGTGCCAAAGTCAGCGAATATATACCGAGAATACCGGTTAGTAAAATTTTAATTTGTATGGCAGACAGACAGACAGACAGACAGACAGACAGACACCAAAGTGTTCTCGTTTACCTAGCACAAGGACTATCGGCATTAAAAATAAAATTTCTTGGGTCACTTAACTCAGTGAACGTGCTATGAGGGTGAAAGCGTGGAGACACTTATCAAAGACTTCTTGATCTTTCACTGTATTGTCGCTTCCTTTTTCGCTTTTGTTTCTTCGTTTTTTGGCGCGAATTTATTCGACAAGCAGGCTGGTAACACACGTCACAGTTCTGAGCGGATGTTGTTCCCCTATTTTACTCACGTGCAGTCGCGTTCACGTGTCACGTGGTAACGCATTCAGCTCCTACCCTAGGGACTGGGCTAAGTCCTTCACAAAAGAAATGTCTTTAATTATTCTTTACCGCCGTGGCCATTTTCTGTACAGCACAACAACACGGCAAACACGACAACGACAATGATGAGAACGACGACTACAAAAACGTTAATTACGATAACTACTATAATAACGACATCAACGATAACAGCAGCAACAACAAGAATGATAGCAAACACAGCAACAGCAACAGCAACAGCAGCAGCAGCAGCAGCAGCAGCGACGATGACGACGACGACGACGATGACGACGACGACGACGACGACAACAACAACCACAACAACAACAGCAGCAACAACAACGACGACGACGACGACGACCACGAGGACGACAACGACAACAACAACAACGACGACGACCACAACGAGGACGACAACGACAGCACCAGCAACAACAACAACAGCAACAACGACGACACAACAACAACGTCGATGTTTCAATGTTTAAGCATTTTACTTGCTTGATACGCTCGTGAGCACGTTTGTTTAACTTGACAGAATGTTCTCGCTCACAGACGCATGCCGCTTCCCTTTCTGGCCGCGCGGCAAATGTCACACTGCTACTCCGCTCAGGGTAAGTTGCCCACACCCTCTTGAACTGCGAGATGTTCTCCCGGAATGCTGGCGGCGATTTTGTTAGCAGGTCTTCCACGAGGAAGCATTTCGGGTTTTTCATTTTTTCCTCCGAACATTTTTTCCTTCCGTGCAGCCCAAGCTCGAGTCATGCTTTCGTCAACGGGGCGACCGAGTCAGCGATGGCACGGAAACGGAGTTGCCAGCTAGTTACCGGCGGGAAATTTGATTCAGGTTGTGTCATGGCCGTGATTGTTCCTTCCGTAATCGGTAAATCGACTCGCGCGAGTAGACCACGCCGCCCCCGACTCGGCACCGCCCACAGGCGGCGGTGTTTCGTAGTGTTTTATTTTCTCAAGAGTTCTCATGCTGTCGGCACCAGAGTTCCACGTGCTTCCTTCGCCTTTGGTGACTTTGGCTGACGACAGGTGTTAAAATCCCGGCTGCGTGAAGTCGTCGAGACGATGAAGGGACGCACTCCATGATACGAAGAATTCCCACAGTATATTTTTCCCTCAGAGACTACAGCGCTGGTTATACAAGCATACAACATAAGAGTAACAAGACGTCATGACGTTGAGGTCCAGATCTAATCAATTGTACTATGGAGATGGGGGCTGGAGCCGCAAGGTGGGCGGCCGTCTTATCTAGGGGACATTTGCGATGTCCTGGGAAAGGTGAAAAAAAAAGGCTGCTAATGGCATCCGCTGTCAGCATCAGTCGGAAAGCTACTCTCGACGGAAACAGGAAATGTCGGTTACCACCGGAAAGCGCTGAGCGAGGGCCTTTATTATGGCTGAATAAGTAGAAGGATAACAGACTGGTTAGAACACAAAGGGAGGTTTTTCGACGTGCTTAGTAGGACACCGGTGGTAAAAGGAGACTCAGGCTGAAATCCCCCTTCCCAGAAAATCTGCCTACGAAACCATCAAGAGGAGGAAAAAGCTGGTACAGCCATTTGATGTTTATTGGAGGGGAAGCATCATTAGAAGCTGTTACAACACTCAAAATTATTCTCCCAAAATAAGAAATGCTGAGTCGTGATTAAGGAATTAACTGCACTGCTCTAATGTTAGCTCTACAAAGATAACTTCAACGGGACGTGCATTTCTTGTATTCCTGCTTTGCTATATACTGTCACATGAATATTAAACCAGTTTTTTGTAATTCTCTTGAGGCCCGGAGGGTATCTGAAACAAACAAACAGAAAATCAGAAAACGTATAAAAAAACGGGACGTTCGGCTATTTTATTGTTGCAAAACCACGCGGGAGCCGCGAAACGGCTCCCTGGGAAGCGTTCCACAGCACGAGACGTTTCATAGCGCGAGCTTTAAAGGACCCTGCAACACTTCTTTCAACATATTTAGAAATTATAAATGCTGACAGAACATAGTCAACCAACCCATCCGGTACTTCGCAAAGTACCTCAGCCAAAAATCACTGCTCTATGCCCATCAGACAGTTTAGAAACTTGCTCAAAAAATTCTCTCTTTCCATATTTTGGCGTTCTTCGGCCCCTGGAATTACGTCATTGCAGCGGTGTAGCGTCTATTGGCCGGCTTTGCTTCAGTTGCAACAATGAACGCATTCGAAAGTCGCTCCAAAAAGAGAAGCCACAAAGCAGAAACGAAAGGCGTATCGGCTGCGACGAGTAAATCACACAGTGCCGCTTCGTGCTGGTGATATAGGTTTCACGGTGCTACCAGACACGATGGATAGTTGAAAGCGCTTATCAGAAGTGTTGCAGAGTCCCTTTAAACTCGGCTGCAGCGATAGGTAGCCCTACACGCAAGTTCCCCGCAAATGACCGGAGCGGAAGAAGGTAGCCGGTCGGGCGGACAGGCAGCCATTTCACAATCGTCATCAACTCTCCGATTACGTGCCGGCGGGAGCGAGCAGCAAAGCAACGCCTAGGAGGCAGATCGAAGACATTCGAAAGTGTTAAGGCGTATCGCGAAGTCGAGTGTCTCAAGCAGCAACGCGAAACAGGAAGCGAGGCGTCCCAGGTGTTCTGCTGGGACGCTCACGCTTTCCCATTCACAAGCCATACAAATGCTTTGGAGTCCTTGGACTTCATTTTTGATGTGATCTGATTTCGATACAACGGGGAAAGCACCAACGCCTTTCCGCATCGCTTCAAAATTATAAATTGCACAGTTTTGTTTTCAACTTCCAGGACATTTCTGTTATATCCTGGTTTCTGCACTTTTCAAAAGCGAACGAATCCTTTCAATTTAGCCAAACAGGTATCGATTCGTGACTAGCTTTCTGCCGTTCGCATCCGCACTCGACACTTCAATGCACGCTCGGAAAATCAGCCATAAAGCGCCGATCTGCCGCCGCTGGGCTAAGGCGTATGGGTGCAACGGTCCGAACAGTTCTTAGGAAGGCGCGACGGCCGCACCTTGCCTTAATAGCGTCGTCTTTTAGCGCGATCAAACAGCCGCCTCGCCGTCATTGAAGATCCGCGCGAAATAAGAAAACGAACGCAAATGCAAGCCCGCTTGTCGCGAGCCGCCACGTAGGAAGTTAATGCACGGGATTATGCATACGAAAGACCACTTCGAAATCAATTTGCGGACAACCCCCCAGACCCGCAACAATTTTTTTACGATTTTTTTATTCCTCAGTTGTGTCTCATTTTTCGCCGCCATATAGGCGCATGAAAGCGGCAACTGAACTTGTATGAGACGCAGCGCCATATTCCAGCGAGAGTCATTAAAGGCAAGAAAGTGTGAGAAAAAAGAAGAAAGAAAACGTTGGCGGGCCTTCGGCAAACACCCCGGTCTCTAATAGGAAATCAACTTCCGCATCTGTTTTGTCGGCTTTCGACGAGCATTTCAGGCGCGCCTCATTCGTACTGCATAACCCGTCGCTTTCAACTCGACGTGCACGAAGGGTTGGTTTGAAAAACTTGGCTGACGTGTTCACTTTCGGATCGGCGAAGCTGACGGCCAGCACGACGGAGTTGGTGCTGTTGTAGCGCCAAATTTTTGCTTGCTTAGTGATAAAATTACGAAAACGTGCGGAAGCGAGACAAAAAAAAAAAAAGAGTCAATCGCGAAATAAGGTAATAGAAATATACTAAATCAAAAGTAACAGATATTTGTCGAGGCACAGCCTGCAAACTCCGTTTATAAAAGAAACCGTTTATAGAGGTTGCTTGCTCGCGTCGATTTCTCGGATACTTGTGATAGTCAAACGTGTCCGCATGACAGTGTCTGCAAAAAGAGTCAAAGGAAGAAATTTCTCCCACCTCCCCTCGCGGGAACCCCTGTGTAGATGCGACGCATAGAGGGTTCCGTTGTTGTTTCCGTTAGGTTGATTCTCCCATCGCGTGAAACGTGCCGTGAACCCCCTGCCGCGGCTATGACGCAACGTGGCGCGGCTATGACGCAACACAATCCAACACAATCCACTTTAATCCAATCCAATCCAATCAAAATCCAATCCAATCCAAGCCAAGCCAAGCCAATCGAATCTAATCCAATGCCGCTCGCGAGAGAGTGTTCGCTATCGGAGAGGAGAGGGGGTGAGCGGCGGAGAGCGCAGCTCGCGTGGCGAGGAGAATGGGGGAGGGCTGTGGACGGACAACAACAACGCCGTATGGAGGGACAAGGCGAGTGAATGAGATGCAGTCGCATCTAAAAAAGGAGTAAAATATTGTGTACTCTACCGTTAATTGACACTTTTTGCAGCGAGTGTATTTTTCCGCTAAATTTTGTTTTTAACAGTGGAGCTGTTTTACAAGCCGTAAGTTCGCCTATGCAGGAAAACATTCAAAGAAACTGGCGAGCGAGCGTAAGCGCGTGCCTTGCGGTGACTGCCGAGTCCCCGGCTCGCGCAGTGGCTCTAGCAAAAAAAAAAAAAAAAAAAAAAGAAAAAAAAAAAGAAGCTCCCGCCAGAGCTGTCCGTCATACGCTACCGCGCAGGTAAAAGGAAACAAAAAAGCTCCAGCGCTAATGCAAAACATGAAAAGACACCCTGCTTGTGAGAGGCCACCGCGGCCGCCGCATTCTCTAGAAGCTATTATAGACAATTGGAGACACGGCTACGAAGTGTGCCACTTGCAGATTCCGCTTGCAGACGACTTGCAGACGACTTGCAGATCCCGCCACCGCTGCCTCGAGTTGATAACGAAGAGCTGGTGGAAGTCTACAATGCTCAGAACTACTTTGCATCCACCACTCGCCGCGAAGAAGACGGCGACCTCTTCGATGCTTATGACGACAATTGCAAGTACCGCAACTATGCAAATAAACAATGATACTGAAACTTTACTATGTGCTGTACTTCAATTGCGCAAAAACCTAACGAAGACAAGAGAGACGACACGAGACAGAGCGCTCTGTCTCGTGTCGTCTCTCTCTCCTGTCTTTGTTAGTTTTTTGCGCAATTGAAGTACAGCATGGATTACCAACTCGCCCAATCCTACAGCCTACTTAACTATGTGTCCGGCAATGCTCACCTACAACAGCGCCGCCATCCAAGTCTTGCGCGTACGTTCAAGCTTCCCTAAATTTTAGGGGCGAAGCCCCTTAGGGACACGGGCTGTCGGCGTCTCCTGTCGTCGTTGTCGTTTCCAGTAGTCACGCGGCTAAAATCCAACGCCTCGCGCTAGAAAATGACGCGTACTAAAAGAACACACCGGGACGCTCGTTTTCCAACGCCTCGCGCTACAATGTTTCATCTCCGTGGGCAAAAACGCATACTAAAAAACACACCAGGACACTCTTTTTCCAACCCCTTGCTCTAGAACGCTTCGTGCTCCAAAGACACGAGACTTTTACAGCAAAGCTGTATACCTCTACCCCCAAATGTTTCATCTCCGTTGGGCGAAAACGTCAAGTTGCCAAGAATACACTCATACAGTGTATGCTTCTCCCCTCCCCAGCTTTCATGTTAGTGGAGATGGCCAGGTTTCGTCTCATGTCGTCACGGTACTAAAATACCTGGACACTCGTTTTTGACGAGCGTGCCACAGCCTTTTTTTTTTGCGCCTGGGGACTATTCTTTAGAAAAGCGCGCTTCCCAGTCACCTGTCGTTTTCTTCTTATGTTTGTTGTCCGGCTAGTTCCTTTAACATTTGTCATGTGGCTTCAGCCTTTTATGGAGGAACTAAAACAACCTTAAAGCCCTACAAAAAGTAGTGTCGAATAGTAATTTTATACATAAGAAATGACTTCGCTCGGCTTCTTCTGCTTATGGGACAGGAGTGGATTTCTACGTGGTCCTTACGCTGTTATACCTCTTTCTGATGTTTTATTGGACATTCGAGCGAACTGCGGCTGTGTATAGCTGAAAGTGTATTTTAAGGTTATATATAAACAATTTGGTCTTTCGAGGTGCTTTCGCACTGCATATGCGGTGGGGAGTGTAATGCCACAAGACAGACAGACAGACAGACAGACAGACAGGACAGACAGACAGACAGACAGACAGACAGACAGACAGACAGACAGACAGACAGACAGACAGACAGACAGACAGACAGACAGACAGACAGACAGACAGACAGACAGAGAGAGCCTTTATAGGGACTGCAAAAGTAGGGCTTGCTAGCGGCAGGGCATGCTATTCCATATAGAGATCGCTGTAGTGATATGGGAAAGGTATTAGAGATTGGGAGGACAGCTGTGAGTTGGGAAATGAAGAGATATTGAAACAAAGGGCAGGGAAATGCTGCAAACAAAATTTTAAGTGTAATGCTAGCGGAAAAGCTCTAGAAAGAAAAAAATATGACATAACATAGAAAGAAAAAAGAGTGCAAAGTGATGGGATATTACTACTAAACCTAAAAACACTACGAAGTATTACAGCTTTCGCTGATGATATAACAATGCGTTCCCATTACTTCTCGCTGAGATATATTGCCGAGTTACGTCGCAGAATTTCGTGTCCCTGAGTTTTGTGCAACTGAGTTTAGAGTTGCTGCGTGTATGATGCCGCGAAACAGGCAAGAGCGCAATTTTTCTTTTCTTCATACAATAGACTTTGCTGCTGCATCACAAAATTGTGAATAAGCCAGTTTTACAAAATTCTAGAACTACACAAACCTTCTTTAAATTCGGATGGACGGACGGGCAGACGGACGGATGGATAGATGGTTGCATGGATGGATGGATGAGGACATTGAATAGCCTAGATCACAGCGGAAGAGGGAACAGGCGGAGGGGCGATTCTTGTGGCCTCTTTCATCTAGCCTCAGCCCAAGCAATCCCCACAGG
Source organism: Haemaphysalis longicornis (assembly GCA_013339765.2). NCBI lineage: Eukaryota > Metazoa > Arthropoda > Arachnida > Ixodida > Ixodidae > Haemaphysalis > Haemaphysalis longicornis. The sequence continues at coordinate 62,786,820 of CM023457.1, forward strand.
AAGATGTAGACGAAGCAGAAAGGCACAGTGCTACTGGATATACCTTACTACTGGAATGAGTGGCTTGAATGAGATGGACGTACTTTGAATCAATCAATCAATCAATCAATCAATCAATCAATCAATCAATCAATCAATCAATCAATCAATCAATCAATCAATCAATCAATCAATCAATCAATCAATCAATCAATCAATCAACATAATATATTATTAGTATCCCATTGAAGCTAGTCTAACGTAATTCAATCTAGTCAGTAAATCATTACATTGTCCGTAGCCTACACTGAGAAACTAGACAGAACTAATATACCGGAAATACGGCTTCCCCGCATGGAATTGACAACGACTCCACAAAATGAAACCACCGACGTCAAGCCCCAGCATGCGAAAGTGAACAAAGCAAGCCAGCCTGTATTATTCGACTTTCTTTATCACGGCAGGCAGTCAGATGTTCTTCGTCTCTCAAGAAACCGAATTTCCGACTACATCATTATTGTGGCCTCTCGCACTTCGCTCCCTGCATTCACTTTGGAACCAATGCAGCCTGCATCCCTTCGACGCGAACGCTCTCCTCTTTCTCATCCTACATCTCTCTCCTCCTCATCTTCTCTCTCCTCTCTTTAGTCCTACGGACTGTTTCGTTTCAACGCCCATTCCAATATAGCGCACCTTCAGTTGTCGTTTAGACATACGAGCGACGATAGAAGAAACGGACAAAAAAAAAATAAAAACATGAACAAGGTGTCAAAGGCTCGGCGGCCGCAACTTCGAGGGTTTCAGGTTTTTCCGACCCAGAAAACGCCTCGGAGACTTCTTTTTTTTTCCTTTCTTTCCTCTTGCGTCTGTGGGTCTTTCGGGCTTGCTTCTACGAACCTTTATCCGTGGCACTGTCCCAGAGGAATTTCTTCACCGCTCGGTTCGGGTTATAAAAAGCAAAACGGCTTCCTAAAGGCTTCGCTTTTGTTTCTTCTTTTCCATCCCTACCTCTGTCTCTCGCCCTTTTTTACGCGAGAAATCATCTCAAAACGCAACCGACCATGGGTGTGTTCAGCCCTCGAAGAGTCTCTGCGGTTAGTCTGGAGGGCCATTGCTTTTTTTTTATTTCTGACACTCCCTGCCTTTTGTTTTACCTCTTTTGTTTGCTGCACAGGTTGCCAAGAAACTTCCATCGTCAAACTCGAGTCTATCGGGAAGGTGGCCTTGTTTATCTCTTTCCGTAATTTACTTTTGTAGTCGTGCGTTTCCCTATCTGCGTCTTATCACCCATCGGAATCCCTTGTATCACGGTGCTCGCAAAACGTGCAGTGATGCTGGGCTTAAGGTCGAAGGTTAAACTCGGAGGGCTATAGTTGTCACTGTCATGACGTAACTAAGCATGTAGAACATTCTACTTTGTTCAGAGTTGCTTCTCCAGTGAAAATTTGGCAGTCATAAAGACTTCTGCTGTAGTAAATTAAAACGGGGCTCACTTCGTTCGGAGTGTTTCACAACTTAAATCATCTCTTCGAGCCGTGAAAGAAGTGAAAGAAGCGAGTTTGTGTGGCTACTGTTGTGGCGCAGCAATGACGGAAGTACCGTCAGTGCGCATGCGCCGTGAGCGGTGAGTATAAGAGCAGGACGCTCGTCCCAATGAATGTACTTTTCTTCCCCGGCACTTCACGTGACTTTCACTTGCTATATCAACTACATGGAAAAGCACTGCCCCCAGTCTGCAGGCTGACGCGGCCCGCCACTATCTGTAACGGTTTTGACGGATCGTAGAAAGTAAGGACGCTTTCATCAGTGAGCCACTGTTTCCTTTCTTGGACGCATTTCTCTTCGATTTGGGACCACCTCCAAGGCAGGTTCTTTTGTAGAAGATTGTACAAAGGCTTTAGCCTTGCTGACATCTGGGGAATGAACTTCGAGTAGAATGTTCGCATTCCCAGATATGCCTTGAGCTCTGTCTGGTTTGTCGGAGCTGGTGCGTTTTTTACCGCCTCAATCTTTTCCTCACATGGGTGGATTCCGGCATTGCCAATAGCGTGGCCCAAATACCTCACGCAGTCTTGAAAAAACTTACATTTTCCGTTAACCGGACTCCGGGGCGCTGGAACCTTTCCAGTACGGCCTCGACACGGTTCAGGCATTCGTCGACTGAGGCTGCCGCAATCAGGACGTCGTCCAAGTAACAGACAACTCTGTCGAGCCGCTTGAGCATCTAGTCTATGACAGACTAAAAAATGACCGGTGCGCTTGAAATTTCGTACGGCATGCGCAGGCATTTAAACAGTCCCAGGTGCGCGTTAGTTGTGAGCAATTTCTTGGAGTCTTCATGCACCTGAATTTGATGGTATGCCGTAGACAATTCAAGTGCTCTGAAGAACTTTCCACCCACAAGCACAGCGGAAATGTCCTCCACCAAAGGAAGGGGATAGTGCTCAGTCTTTGTAGCTGGGTTGAGCGGGATTTTGTAGTCCCCACAAAGTCTCCCCATGTTGTCAGCCTTCTGCACGGCCACCAGCGGTGTGGCCCAGCCGCTCTGCAGAACTGGCTCCAAGACTCCTAGTTCTTGTAACGTGCGGAGCTCCAGCTCGACAGGTTCTTTCAGTGCGTGGTGAACAGCTCTGGCTCTGCGAAGCACTGGCTGAACTACATCTTTCAACACCACTTGTGCTTGATAGACTTTGATCTAGCCTAGTTCCGTAGAAAACACGTCACGGAACTTCTGAAGCAAGTAGTTCACTTTTTGTTCTGTTTCTATGCTGAAAACGTGGGCCCAGTTTAGTCAGCTTCGCGAGTCAATCTCGTCCCAGGAAACACGGTTGTAGTCTGGGAACGACGACGACACGCAAAGTTTTTCTTTGCGCTTCGTATTCTACGACGCGTGATTCACCGGTCATTTCGCTTCCAGTGAAGTGGCCCCCGTATGTCTTCAGTTCTAGCGGGCATTTTTCTCCCTTAACTGGTCGCGGCAGCTTCGGAAAGACTTGCTCGTTGATAATAGAAACGGCTGCCCAGGTATCAGTGTGCATGCTCACTGGCTAGTCAAAAATTTTAACCTTAACTTGATAGGGACGCTGAGTTCGTTTACTTCCGTGTACGTGAAAAAGTTGCAATTGGTCATGCTCACTGTCTGCTCCAAGTGGTGGTTGTTGTTGTGTGGGATCAGGCGGGGTTAGCCTGGCTGGATATGCCGGGCAATTGCTCCGCCTAAGCTCCTCCTAACTGGTCTATGTTAGGGTCCTTTCACCACGAGTTCGCCAGTTCCGTATCCTGAAGAAAGCTTAGTAGAAGGAGCGACACGTCTCTGCACAGCATCCAATGACCCCTTGGGAAGACGATGTGGTCCAGGGTGTTGTGTCTGGGCTGCAAACTTTCGAATTGCTGAGAGCATTGCAGTCCACTCGACATCATGCTCTGGGCAACACATTACATAGTGGTGTACATCCACTATCACTGCACATGACGAACACAGAGGCGATCGCACGAGGCCCACATTGAATAGCCATGCTGTGGTCTTCGCTGAGCCCCGTTCTGATGCGGCAATGTTGCCTCCGATCTCGTTAACCCCTTTGTGCCGCAAGACTGATGATAGGGGTTTCCCAAAGACTTTAAACGTTCGGCGACTGTTCGCCTGAAGTCGTTCCAGTGATCGGCGGAAACCTTAACAGTCGGTGCTAATTGCAGCGCCTTCCGCGCCAACTGATCAGCGGTCTCATTGCCCTTGACGCCAGCGTGGGATGGAATCCATTGCAACCGCTCATTAAAAGCCCTGCTGCTGAATTCTTGCACAAGCCGGTTTTTGTGAAGGTATTCCATGATACTTACTTTACACCAAATTGTGGTACGATTTCGAGGAGTAGAACTTTTTTTAAGGTTGGCTACAATTATCCCAATATTCAATGGCTGCACTCCACTCTTTTAATGGAACCTGCATCTGCTGAAGCGTCGTGTTTTCTTGACGTCTGCTCCATTTTTAATTTATCCCAGCTTGTTTATCCGCCGACACGTGTAACACCGAAAACATCGTCCTTGCTTGATCTCGTCCTGACATCCTCCCCAGATATTACTTCGTCAATCACACACATCCCTGGCTTGAGTGACCATGGCGTACTGCAGTTCGCTCTTTCCCTTCCTGCTACAAGAAAACAGAAGTGCATAGAAAGCATCAGGGACTACAATTGAGCCAACTTTTAAGTTATTAATAGAGGCCTTTATATATTTACTGATAGTTTGCTGCCATGTTATAGTGAACTAAGCATTGATTATATTCGGAATTCCTTCAAACAAAAGGTCTATGAATTAATCAACAAACATATACCACTAAGGCGTGTTTATAGTAATGCTAATGTTCCCTTTCTCTGGTTTACCCGATATTTGAAACGATTGCCAAACAAAAAAAGCTAGGCTCTATCGTACTGCTAAGAGATCTACTGGCCCGCAGCGCTGGTCAGCCTACAAATTAGCAGCCGCATCTTACACCAACTCCTTTCAAACTGCAAAGCATACCTTTTTCCAGTCACCGTTAACTTCATTATTAAAGACAAATCCTAAAAAATTAAACCGAGCGCCAAGGACGAGGACAGAGAAACACAGTAGACGGGACGAGCGCTCACTCGTCCTTTGCACTCGTTTTAATTTTTTGAAGCCATGAACCAACACGCCCAACAAAGCATTCTATTACCAAATCCTAAGCGTTTCTGGAGCATAATGAAGCCTAAAAAAACGATAACACAATAAGCCTGGTAGATAATCGTGGTGAACCTGTTTCTAGCCATTTGTGCGCCTCGCCGTTAAATAATAGCTTCGCTAGATCATATTGTAACCCAGCTGTAGATAATTTTGCCAGATCTGCAGTGTGTTAATTTTTTTCCATGAACCCTATGAACCTTTTCATTTATTAATCTTTAATAAAATCAGAACATGTTCTGGGCTGTGTTGCGCATGCGCAATGATATCTTCCTGTCGAGTGCGCCATTGTAGGGCCGCTAACACAGCCCACTGATAAAATGGAAGCTACCATGGCGAAGTAAATAAAAAGGTCTATAGTTTTCGATCCTACCGAATTGCTGGCGTCATCGGCAACCTGAAACTGTCTTCTTCTTCGTGTGGCCCTGACGGCATTAATTCCAAATTTCTCAATAATACTTAGGAGCATATGTCAATTATATTATATTGCCTTATCACTAAATGTTTCCATGACGGTTATTTACCCAAAGATTGGAAAACAGGCCGTTTGGTACCCCTCGACAAATCAGGCGACGCACATAACCCCTCTAATTATCGTCCAATCTCTCTTACTTCGGTTCCTTGCAAAATTCTTGAGCACATACTTTTTTTCCAATCGCCAGTTTCAGAATCAAATAATTTATTCCATCACTCGCAGCACGATTTCCGCAAATTGATTCCTGCGAAAGGTACCTCATCACATTTACTAACGATCTGCATGTCTATCTTGATTCAGGTTTTGTGACTCACTGTATATAGAGTCGAGTCCACTTATAGCGATACCTGTTATAGCAATATATCGGATATAACGATGAAGAGCTATGGCACCGTCCGCTTTTGTATGCTTCCCATGAAAAAATAAACCGCTTATTACAATGCTCCAGTGCCGCGATATCGAATATAACGATTGAATTGGGTTGCAGCAAGCTCCAAAAATGCGAGGTGCCGCCGGCTCTCCACGCCAACCACGCCGACACCATGCGCCGCGATGCGCCTCGTATCCCGTCCACCCCTCAGAAAACACGTCAACTGCGCAACTTACGAGGAAGCGAGAGGTGGAGGGGAACAATTCTCCTTCCAAACACCCCTCCCGATGCCGCCGCTTTGGCCCTGTCCCCGTGCCTGCTGCTTTGAATTTGACTGGGTGCCTCTTCATCGAACTACCTCCGTTTTTCCGTGGATCAGACGTCAGGGCCGGTGTTTTGGAAACGTCTGAGTGCCTCACTGAAGAGGCGATCGTTGTGCGGGTACGTACTGCGAAAAGCGGTGTCAGTGACAACTCTGACCGGACCGCGGTTGCACAGCCTACTCGGTAGCACCTTCGCAGGAGGTCCAACGCATGATAGTCTCTCAGGGAGTTCGGTTCCACCAAGAACCCTTCGCTCAGCTAGGTGAAGCACCTATAGATGCTCTCGAAAATGATGTGCGCCAGCTTCTTGTGCAGCTAACAAAGCTGACCGAGTATAGTTTATTTTCCACAAATGGGTAGCAGTACAACCTTGCTTGCCTGCAAATAAAATGCTTTGAGCTCTGCTACGTCTTTTTATTTAGCAACCCGCATATAAAATCAGCGGTGTAACGATGCGATTTTCTTGGCACTTGGATATTGTTATAAGTGGTCTAGACTGTACTTAGATTTTGCCAAATTGTTCGATAAAGTAAATCATCATCTGTTATTCACCAACTGGCTCGCCTTTATGTGCTACATAAACTGTACCACCACAAGCCGGTACTTAAATCACGTTGGCTAAAACCTCCTTTCTTTCACTGAAAAGCAGTATATGTCTAACCCCCCCAGTTTTCATTCCGGTGTCATTAATTTACTCGGCGCCGCTTCAAGGGCTCCTCCTCACCACCGCTGACACCTCTCTCACAACTACTTTCCCCTAGACCCTATCGATGCCCCTTTGGCCAGTTCTGCAGTCGGCAGCTAGCTAACGGCGATATGCGGTTATCAGATGATTGCGAAAAATAAACAGAACCACAGATGGGCGTAAAAAATGCACTGACGATTACTACACTCCCTGAAGTCTTCTCGGGTCACGGCGCATTTCTAGCTGCGTCTCAGGAAGTGTTCGCGTGATCAGCGAACGTATGGTGGCGTGCGCTACTCTGCTAGCCACTTCGCAGTGCGCCGCCGCCGCCGGCCAGCATGTTGCAAATCGTGTTTGAACCTCCGGTGGCAAATGTCACGTGGTTCGGATTAGCCCCGCACAAGGGAGCAGCGAGCATGTTGTTGCATATCGTGTTTGAGCCTGCCGCTCAAACGTCAGGTGGTTTGGATAAGCGGAGAAAGAACAACGTCGGTCGAAAGTGTCAGGGGGAGGGCGCTCCTTCGTGGCGACTCCTGAAACGTGCGAGGGAAAGGCAGTGAGAGAGATGACGCCGTAGCCGCAGGTGTCGTACTCCACTTCACCCTTCACGCTCCTCTCCGTTTTCTTTCTTTCTTCGCTACTGCGTTCGCTCCCTCGGTTACGCGGACATAAACAGACGCCGCTCCCGCGAAGCCCAGCCAAAGGGCTGCCCCTAAAACGACCGAAACCCTCCGTCGCCATTTCCACTGGGATTCACTTCTCCAAGTAGCTGCGAATCCCTCCAGGTATAAGAGAAACTTCCCCAGTTGGAACGCCGGCTTGAGCCGATATTTATTTTTCAGCTTGGAAAGCCTTCCTAGCGACATTTTCGCCGGTGTCTTCTACGCCTAAGTATGCGCCATCACCGGTTGCCGGTTTATGCCTGCACGGTTTGCGGGTAGAGAAATGGGTGCGTGCACGCACAGCTAGGCTTCATGCCACTACCGATGAAATGCCGACTGTGCTTGTATTTAGATGTCGAAATTACATGGCTCAATGCGGTTAGTAGGCTTCCCACCTCAATCGAGTGGTTCGGGTGTGGGTTGATGTGTTACACAGACATCTTACACACACAGTAAGATGCATACGAGGGGGAAGGAAAACGGACAGCCACATGTTTGTACGTGAGAATAGAGCTCAAGGGCTGCCAGTTTTTAAATCATTATGGGACGGATGCATGCCATTCGTTTGGAGGAAGAAGTGCAAGAATCGAAACATTGGCCCGAACACAAGCGCGAATGGGCGCAAAAACAACGGAAAGCTGCTGGCACCGCCGTTACCGCCTCAAGTTCAGCTCGTAGAGTAGCGGCGAATCCTTCCCGGATGAACAGCAAATTGCCCGCTTGGAACGCCGGCGTGAGACAATATCACTTCTTCAGAGGGCTTTAAGGGGATATTTTCGACGACGTCTGTCACTTCTAAGCATGCGAAAATGACCAGTTGCCGGTTTATGCGTGCGCAGGTTTGTAGTGGTGAATAGTTTGAAGAAGGAGGGTGGCGTGCACGCGCAGATATAGATTTCGTGCCCGTACTGGTGGATGGCATGTCCGTTGTGCTGGTGCGAGATTTAACTGCGGACGTTAAACGGCCCAATGGGACCTGTCCGGAGCCCTTAGTGGTAGAGCGGATTGAGTTTGTGTGTTAGGCTATGTATGTATGTTCAGATTACAGGCGCAAAACCCGTACCGTGATCTATGGAGGTAAAAAAATGCCATGTCATGCAATTCGGTTGGCTGAGACGTGAAATGACGTCATTCTTTAAAGTTATAACGACAGTTGGGGCAACAGTCTGAACCCGGCCTTACAGAAACAGTAAGATGCTTACGACGTGGGAGTGACACAGGCAGTTCCATGTTTATCTTCAAGAACAAAGTTTGGATCCGTCAGGGGTTCATTGAGCTAATTGGCCAGAAAATATGCTCCATCGCTAATTATTATAAACGTGTTTTGTTTCGCGCACTGCGTGGCCTGCATCCAGCTTTGCAGGTCATCCTTCTTCAGAGTGGGAGGGCAGTCATTTTTCTCTTAGTTTATTTTTTCTTAGTTATTTGTTTGCTGCGGTTCATGTTACCGTTTACATGTGTATCGGAGAAATTTTATGCCGAATTTTTTTTTTCACCACTGCTTTTTGCGTGCATTAGGCTGTCATGGTAATTTTGGCGTGGTGCAGCCTTGTTTGATTCTTTCTTGTTACTTTCTATATTTTGTAAGCATTGGGGTTTATATGCTGTTTTTCAGTGTTATATGTATGTACTAAATTTTCTTTGCTTTTCATGCGCATGTTTGTATTTTACTTTTCTCCTAAACACACTCCCCTCTATAATTATGGTATGCCCTGAGGGTAAAATAAATAAATAAATAAATAAATAAATAAATAAATAATAAATAAATAAAGTTTATGCTAGAAGAGTTTGAACTGCGTAGTAATTATTTACATCAACCAAGCACGATTCACGAGCCGTGTATGGACCTAACTTTCACAAAACATCTCTCTGGAGTTCCAATAGCGATATCTTCAGACTAAACAAATTACAACGTGGCTTCATTCCTATGTGGACTGCACTTTAGATTCAGCTACGAAAGTGGAGAAGCAGAATAATACAGTCTCAGTGCTTTCAACAGCAGAGCTGTTTAACCCGACCGGAAGTTGTTGAACGCGAACAGGAGACTTCCAATTGGAAAGAAAAAAAAAACGCTTCCCGTGGACTCGAACCTGGGAACCTCGCGCTCTTAAAACCGGCACCTATGCGATTGAGTTATCATTGCATTTCGGGCGCGCAGCATTGTTTCCTTTGGGTTAATCGTAGCGTTGGATTTACACAGCCGGGTCTCCGACGAAGGGAGAGGGGCCGCCCGCTGTACTGTTTCTGCAGCCTTGCACCATTAGTGCAAGCTGCACCATTTTTTTTACCGCCAGATCGAAATTTCATGGTATCAATAACCCTGCTTTGAGCTTAGGTCACGCCAGCTGGCGACAATATCTTCTAGGAGCGCATCTTCGACACGAGCCTTGTATATGAACACTGTGTCGTTACCTTGATAAGCGATTGTTGAATGTAGCTGAAATTGCGGTTTTTCGCTTCAAAACATGTCATCCTATTTCGGGTGCAGCCTTTTCTCCCCAAAGTGGCCGAATACAGTCCCAGCTAGGGCCATGACGCTCTGGTCGAAGCTGTTCTGTTAAAACCGTTTACCGGCATATAAGCGGCCTCGATTCCTACAGCCACCTGGGTGTTTGTAGACTCAGTCGAGCCGCACGTCAATGAGTTTAATGTTGACAAGGTTGGAGCCCAGGCTTATCGTTTGAGAACAGACCTGTCCTCCCGGGTCTTCTTCCCGAGGTCTTCCTAGACGAATGATGGCTGCCTTAGCTGTCCGTTAAAGGGCGGCAGATCCTTTCGCACGGTCATATATCTATAGATGTGTTTTCGCACTAAACTCGAAGCAACTTTATTACCCTGTTGCGAGTTAAAAATAATCATCCCTCATTACCGCTTCAAGTTTCCACAATCCATATATACTCCCTCAGGCATGCAAAGTATACGGTTAGCTTTATCCGTATGACAGCGCGTATACTTTTTTTCGAATGTTGAGCGCGTTTCACGTGTGTGCAGTCTTCCTCAGCTAACTCGTTGGCGCCATCATTACGAAACAAATATCCCTCCACACCTTTCTCTAAGTCGCGAAAACTGGAAGTTGGAGGTCGTATCCAACAGTTTGCACTCAGACGACCCTAAGCCACCGCGCACACTCCACCCAGGTGTCGTTTTTCCCATGCCAAAATTCAAGTTTCCGTGACTATGCTACAACGCAGATGACTGCGTTGCAAGCAGCACGCTTCGAAACTATTTTCCCAGTGCGTGACTACGGTATCGGAGCGCCAGGTTTCGGCTCCCACCGCCTCGGCACGGAGCCGTGTTCGCACTGTGGGCGAGATCATAGAGCAGCTCACTGGCCGCTGGGCGAGCGTGGCAGAGTCTGAAGTATAAATATCCGCCCGGGGAGCGCTCTCCTACGCGGTGGCGTGATGCCTGAAGTGGGCGGGACGGGCGCTAGGCTTACCGGCGTGGCATTCGTACTTGTTGGCTCCCGGTTGGCTTGCGGCCCCGGAAGTTGAGGGAGCGCGTCCTTTTCGGCTTGGGGCGTGCGCGAGTTTCAGATGGGTTGTACGTACGCTCAGACCGAGATAGTTGGCTCCTTTTTAAGAAACGTGGGAAACGGAGCGGGTTCGTGAGAGCAGTGGTGACACTGCGTGCGCAGCGAATCCGTCGCTTTTGTGACTTTGCATGAATCGTCTGGTGATGATGAGTTCGACTATGTTTCGAACAAAATTTTATTTACTCTTCACTTTATTTGCTTAATTTTTTTAAACTGCCTACGACTTGTGCAGACACGCCTATAGATACGTGCATTGCTTTTTAGATTTTCGATCGCCGCTATTATCGGCTGCCACACAATTCCTCAAGCTTGGCAATTGCCGATCACACGTTCGTCCCCACATCGCTTGCTCACTCAGTGGAGGCAGCTTTGTTCGCGACTGCCCTACGTCCTCTCAAATTGTTTTCCCTCCATGCCGAATCTGCTTTCCCACTACCGCTTCAACGACCGCAAAAGGAAACTTTTTCTGCCCTCCCTAGAGCCCGGCTCGCTTTCCATCTAGAAGCGTGCCTACAGCTTCCTCTCCACCGGCTCAAGTCCCCTGACACACGCTCTTCGCTCTTTTTTTTTTTTTTGTTCCCTTGGCGCTCGGCACGGTAGCCGCCCCAACGCGCTGACCCACGGCCCTTCGCCCTCGAGGTCTCAAAGAGCTCTCATGTCCTCCTTCGTGCGCTTGCGCTTATATTCTAACTCTTGGCTCGGCTTGGCTTGACTTGGTACTGCTGCTTGGCTTGGCTAATAGCGGCCGGGTGTACTGCCACGCGGTCCCGGCGGGACCAATTCGTTTCCTTCCGCCTTTCGGGAAGTGACCCCGGTTGCCACCTCAGGCCTGTGAGCGCAAATGGAAAGCTGCATACCTGTCACACTTCGCCGGCCGCTACTCAGCCCAGCTTTGGTTCCCGATAGCTCCGCTGGGAGTCGTCACCGTCTGTCTCTACCTTTCTCAGTCAGCTGGCGCCGGAAAGAACTGTGCAGTTCTCTCTTATATTGTTTCTATTTGCTCCATTTCTGGTCCCCACATTCGTGCTTGGATTTGTGTTGTTTTTCTTACTTCGTTCCCTTTGGGCTTTGAGAAAAATTGAAGAAAAGAGATGCACACAAATGAAAATAAAGTATGAAATGAAATCAAAAGCGTTTGTTGCGCTGCGCGGCTGGCAAAAGTATGGAGAAAGCCATATTGTAAGAGGCACGCGGAAAAATATACAGCTAGCTGCTCGGTAAACTCTTGCACCCAGAGCATTCACACGCTTGAAGGAGGTAGGAGAGCTTGAGCAGTTGAGATTATTGCGCCCTTACACTTGCTTAACCAATATCAAGTAAAGTGGAACGATGTTGGCGTGTAGTAAATATGAGTGGATAATAAATTTAATTATGAACTACTAATCAATATGCGCGCAATGGTTACAAAACCACTAAATGGGGGCTCGACACCGCATTGAACAAGTACTCACCGCTGCTTGTAACCCAGGTTCTCCTCTTGCCAGGACACACCGCCCATTCAACGCCATCGACAGACCAGTGACAACAGAGGACGCCCCTGCCGGCGAGCAATGGCACTGCCCCAGCCCTGCCGATGACCGCGAATCCCTACACTACGACGGATTCGCTCCGCCAAATCTCGGCGATGTTGCAGACTTCAGCTGGCAACCGGGGACAGCATCGGTACTACGTAAGGAGCCTTCAGCGCACCTGCCAGCGGGGCTCGACACCGCATTGAACATCTACTCACCGCTGCTTGTAACCCAGGTTAGTTACTTAAAAAAGTGTCTGTGCTTTCGCAGCTCAGATCGCTGCATCGTAGCGGTGTTGTGCCCCACTGACACTTGCTGTATCTGTTCAGAAATGTGTTTCCACGTGCTTGCTTTGTGCTTATCAGGCTATTACCATGAACATGCTTCTGTTGCTATCTGCAGATATCGAGACCAACCCAGGGCCTGAAAGCGTCGCTGAAACTTCCACGCAAACAGAAACCATTGAAAGTTGTGTCCTTCTGGAAGCAATACAACGCATTGAGCAAGGACAACTGCAGCTACGAACAGACTTGCGGAATGGGAAAAGGGCATTGAATCTATGCTGAAAAACATAAAAGAATGGGTTAAGTGCCTTAAACAAGAAAAAAATGGCAGCATCTCCACTCCGTGGATGACGGCGAGGGTGCGGAGTACGGGGACTCGAAATGAACATTTGAGTTGCGCCAGTGACGTCCGATTGCGCCCCGACCGTCATTCGGTTTGAGCCGCGAGTTGCACCTTGATTATTCCCTAAATGAAACTGCAACTCACGGCTCAAATCGAATTTCGCTTGATTTTCGCTTGATGGTGGTGTGCGCACGGATGGACGCGGACGGACATTGGGAGGTCCTAAGGTACTCCGCACCGTTACAGGCGAGGGAGTAAGCCGTTTGACTCTCGGGTACTAACTCACGGTCGTAGCCCATTGGGTAAGACGACTGACGCTAATTATGTTTGCTCTACCAGACACGGGCTCGAATCCTGCCGGTGCCTATGTAATTTTTTTGCGATTGTAAATTCTATGCGTATGGATGCGAATGGACATTGTGCGCTCCGTAGGTACTCCGCACCTAAAATCAATTCCCAAGGAAACCTTTCGTCTTTACAAATTTCTAGGGAAACGGCTCAACTCTAACCCAAACTTAGCGTTGCTAAAAGCGGCTGCGGATGAAGCCGAGATCCGATTGCTCAGGAACAACCTTTTATTCTTCGGGATTCCAGACAGCCAATCAGAGACATGGGCTGAATCGGAGTACGCCGTCATTGGCTTGTGCGCGCAGTCTTTGGACATAACGATTAACAAATGCTAACTGTAAAGGGCGCACAGAATCGGCAGTTTCCAGCCGAATAAAAATCGACCGATCGTTTCAAAGTTCGGCCGCTTTAAAGTTAAAGATTTAGCCTCCGGTGCTAAACTAAAGGATACAGACTTTGCTGTTCGCGAAGACGGCTCGGCTTGAGTCCTGCGTCGTTGCGAAGTCTTCTCGGTTTCAGTCTGGCATATACGACGGAAGCTTCCGAGTTGAGTTTGCCAGGCAGCACGATGGTAAATTTCAGCTACGTTTTAAGAAGCTATTCCAAGGTGGGCGTGCAGATGGACGTACACACGGTCGTTCAGGCAAAAAGATAGCTGTATGATCGCGCACACGTATCTGATACCACCGTGCGTGCCTTAACTACCTCGGGCCGAGATGCCCGAAAGCATAAGACGAAATGAAACGTTTTAGTTGTAAACGGCCGGAGCATCAAAAATAACGATTCACTGGCAGCATAATCGCTGCAGTTTAGGCCGAATATTACAATAGGAACCGAGTCTTGGCTTGACGATATCTTCAAAAATTCTCAAGTTTTTCCATCTTCATTTGATGTCCACCACTGCGGTCGCCTGCGCACGGTGGGGGCGTTTCTCTCCTAGTGGATAAAAGTTTTCCCAATACCCCTCTGGCTCGTGCCAACGATTGCGAATCAGTTTGGCGCAATGTTTCACTCGCTGATGGCGAACATATCGCATTTGGTTCCTTCTACCGTAGCCCTAGCAACACTTCTTCAAGGCCGTTTAACATATTACCCCAAGAAATTCAGAACTTGAAAACGAAGTTTTTTTCTTAGCGGCGACTTTATTATGCTTCAGATCATTTGAGTAGATATGTCCCCCGTACCATCCTCTAACTCGGCACTTTCCCTGGAATTCACCAATCTGATAGCTACTAACGGGATGTACCAATATGTGGACTTCCAGACAAGGAGATACGGGGATTGCGTTTCAACGCTTGACCTCTTCTTTTCGAACTCCAGACGATTCAGTACAATCCATATGTCCTGTGCCTGGTATAAGTGACCATGACGCGGTGTTAACAACCATCGCATGTGTGCGTCCGTTCCCTGTTATCGGACGTCCGCGTAAAGGGTTCATGTACCAAAAAGGTAACTACGATCTAATGATACGGGCCCTGGAAGAGTACTTTGAGGTGTTGGTTGAATTGAGCTTTACTTATAACATAGATCAGCTTTGAAAATGTTTCAAGGACAAGGTATCGGACCTCATTGATTCTTATATCCCATCCAAACGATTTCTAATACACCTAAAAAACATTTCCTGGTTCACCATGGAAGTTGAAGCTCTACTACCCAGTCGAAAATGACGACAAAACAAGGTTCTGTAATTTTGTCGTATTTTCGCGTGTCGTACTGTCGTCTTGTCGTATTCTTGTCGTGTCGGGATTTTGATGTTCTGTCGTGTGTCGTATTCCTGTCCTCATTTTAACGTTTCGTCGTGCCGAATTGCTGTCTTGTCGTGATACAATGTTCAATCAATAGTTGCATATGGTTTGAATGTCATTGCCCATTGCGAAGAGTAGCGTAAATTTCACTTCTGTTGTGACTACAGGAATGTTCGCAGTTGAGAAAATTGACTTTGTTGTTACGACAGAAATGTGTATCGTAGCAACCGATGGTTTTGTCGTAACATAGGATTTCTGTTGTCACAACAGTTTTTTGTAGTACGACAGGAATTCTTGTTAGGTTTTTGCGGTTTTCCTGTTGTGATTTTAGACTGGGAAAGCGTCGACTTTTTCGCAAGTTATAGAAGCTGACAGGAAAGAAGGTCTGTTTTGCACTTTTGACGCCACAGGATAAGAAATTAGGCTACAGATCAAGGTAGCAAAAGATGCGTTTTTTTTCATCGCTGGGAACAAGCCTAAACAAAGCCCTAAAGAGATGTGGAAGTATGTGAAATCGAATGGCAAGGGGGAAGGTTCAATACCGCCAATATCAGGTCCCCAGGGTGACATAACTGATGATATTCAAAAAGCTAATCATTTCAATGACTATATTGAATGCCTCAAATCTCAGCGTCTTTTGATGGAGTGTGTAAACTTTTTCTAAGTTATGCCAAACTCAGCCACTGGACCAGACCGTATCCCGTGCTATGTTCTCAAAACATGCGTTTCATGATTTCTAGATACTTTGTTGTTTTGTTGAGATTGTCTCTTGATTCCAGTGAACTTCCTCGGGACTGGAAAACTGCGAATGTCACTCCAGTTCATAAAGCGGGTCCCCGTAAACATGCACAAAATTACAGGACCCATATGCCTTACCAGTGTGTGTTGCAAAACATTAGAGCATGTGTAATACTCAACCATTTTTCACCAATTAGAGGAGAACAATTTTTTCAACCATGCCCAGCAAGGCTTTCGTGCGGGTTTTTCGTGTGTCACCCAGTTGGTTGAATTCTCCCACGATATTTTAGGGGCGAAGCTCCTCTTGCTCGGGCCCTGTCCAGTCCCTCGTTGCTGCTGTATACGGCACGGCGCATTAATGATGATTGTGGCAGGATCCCCCTAGGGATCGGCCAACCAAAGATTGACCGAAGAGGTCAAACACTCAACACGTTCGTTCCTACCCAACAAGTAGAAGAGGAAGAAGAAGAGGTGTCGTTCGTCGCCTGCGAGCTCAAGACACGTACCGGGGGTACGCGACACAAGACGCTCTGCAGAAGGCGACGGCCAAGGTGGCTAAAAATGTCACACACCGAATTCGCCAACTTACCCATGGAGATTCTCATCGTCCAAAACAACCCCTACATAACCACCACAAACATCGACGTCGTCGACGGGCTTGTCAACGGAGCGGCGGAAAGCTTGACGAGTCGAGTCTTTATATGATGTTGGGCGAATGTTTCACGGTTTTACCGATAAGCATTTTTGCTTCATCTTGTGTGTATATAAGTGTATATAATTGCATCGATATGTAAATAATAAACACCATGTATATAAGTGTACATAAAAACACCCCTACAACAACGTGTCGAGTCTTTATATGATGTGTGGGCGAATGTTTCCCGCTTTTACCGATAAGCATTGGAGCTTCGCCCCTCTCATCATCATTCACTTCGTGGAGATGGCGGAATTTTTTAAACGCTTCAAAGTGGGTGACTTCATCGCTTAGGCGTGCGTTGCACCTCATTTCTTTTCACATATGGAGAGTTCGACTCGCAATGCGTGGCAAGCCATCTACTCCAGGCTGAACAAGAACAATAGATGACGACTACTTAGCGAAAATGTAACGGGTAAATGACCGAAATATCACGTCCACACATAGAGATAACTGACACACCCGATAGCGGTTTTATTGTCAAGATAGTGGCATGCGTACGGGAATGATCATACGACCTCGTACGCGTTCAAAGAGCCCAACGAACACTCTACATGGCGACATTTTGCTCCAAGCAACAGCGTAAGCACCTCTGAACCTTCAACGGTCGGC
This sequence comes from Haemaphysalis longicornis, assembly GCA_013339765.2. Lineage (NCBI taxonomy): Eukaryota > Metazoa > Arthropoda > Arachnida > Ixodida > Ixodidae > Haemaphysalis > Haemaphysalis longicornis. The sequence continues at coordinate 62,803,819 of CM023457.1, forward strand.
AGAGCCACGACGTCTGCGCATATGTGCAGCGTACCTCAACTCTTTTCTGTCGCGACCGGGCTGTCGCAAGAACTTGCACAACGGGAAGGGCTTACAAAACAGCGGGAAGTCGGCCAGTTTGCCGCCATTAATCACGCGTACACTCCATTATGTCGCAGCGGAGAGGAGACGTGTATGAAACCGTATGCGTTTACACCCTTTGCACTATATATTTTGCGCTTAAATTCGAAACTTCGTCTGTGTTTTTTTAGGGGCTCTAAGTGCGTCCTACTTTGCAGATGATTTTCGGGTTCTTTTGTTCGCTTCTTAAGAGAAACACAGCGTGTGAGTACAAACTAACCCATTTGACTTTCCACCGCTTCATGAAGATAAATACGATCCTGTGCTGGGGAAACACCTAAAGGAGTAAGATTCAGCGCTGCACTCAGTTTTCCAGTCACGTTGCTCGTTTTTATTTTCTTTCTCTTTCTCTCGAGCTTGATATTTCTAATTTTTAACGCCTTGCTGGACATTTCTTACAATAATTTTCCTTCTTAGCGCTTATGGCTCCAACCACCACACCTGCATGGACCATTAAAAGAGCTCTGTTTTACTTTGTTTTAGCTGTTAATTTTCAGCTGCGAAATCACAGCGGAGTACTATAACGCGATAAATTAGGAGGTCGAGTTTTATAGCTCGCGTCGCTGTTAGGTCAGCAACAGCAGCAGGAGCCAATCTTAGAGATCGCAATTAACGTCATTGTTCTGCGAATACAAAGGGCACGAGGGAAGTGTTCCCGCGTTGAGTTTTAACGAGGGGGTAGTACTTGCTTTTTGCTAGACCTTCCTTTATTACGCGCGAAAATGTCTGCTGTGCGACTGTTAATGCCTGCCTTGTTGGAAATCGGATAAAAACTAGCTTGTCTTATATAGGTAACATAAAAACAGGTTCGGCATTTTGTTCTTTTAACAGTGCTTTCGTATTATTATCCTCATTCTTCTTTCCCACATTCTCCTTTTGTTATTCTCCTCAAAATAATCTCCATATTTTCCTCCATATTCTCCTCTTCTATTCTCTTCCACTTTTTTGCTTGGTGTTACTTTTGTGTTCTTTTAAGCCGCTTCAAAATCACGCTGACCAAACATGCATGAACAGTCATGGACAAATGAACTGCGAATGCTGAGCACGAGGTCGCGGGTTCGATTCCCGGCCGCGACATCCGCTTTTCTGATGGAGGCCAAAAGCAAAAAACGCCCGTGTGTACGAGATTTCGGCGCACGTTAAAGATCCCCAGGTGGTCAAAATTAATCCGGAGCCTTCCACTACGGCGCGCCTCATCGCCTGCGTTGCGTCGGTGCGTTAACCCTACAATCAATCAAATGAACTGCGAACGCGAAACTATGAACGGGAACACACAAAGAGCGCAATTTCTGTCCACGCAAGTCAAATTGCTGAATGGCTGTACGAAAGCAACAAAGGTTCGAAAACTGCCTTCTAAATATACCACAACCGCGTCATTATGTGGTCTCTATGAACCATATTCTTCGATTTCGCATGGTCAGGTTCATACGTCTTTGTGCGCCTCGTTTCGTCTGCCGATGACTGCACTACGGTGTACCTTCAGAAAAGGCATGTTTTATCGCAGTATCTACAGCTCATTTCTCCTCAATCACATCGAATCCGCCACTGTTGAACTTGAACTGCTAACGCGTCCCTCGAACTGCTAACGCGTGTATGTGCGAATCAAAGATCCCAACAGTGATTAGAAGGGTCGAGCGGTTCGGGGCGGCCTTTGAAACAGGATGGAAGGTGAGTTGACGTGCAAGAGTGGTCTACGGGAGCGCGTCACTGAGTTCTTTGCAAGGGCTACCTCACTTTGCGCAACGTGACGCAGATTGCGTTGCTCCATAGGGTGGCGCGACAGGCGCTTTCCGGGCGTGTGTCCTGTGGCAAACAATTATAAGTGCGGACAGTCCCCACGCCTTAGCTCTGCGGACTGGCAGACTCGAAACTATATCTCGCAATCAACTTTCGCAGTATATTCTTCTAGTGGGATAGGGCTGGGGCGCATATTGTGGGATCCGTCAACCCCCAGAGAAAAAATTGGCCCCGTATCAGCTCCTTTCGTTGCAAATGTCGACGAAAGACGATAGTCGACTGGCGCTCCTGGCAGTTAAATGTATCCCTTCTCTTTCACGCTCACCTCTCATGCTGTTCCTCTCCCGTCTCGTTCCTAGAGGTTTGCTCAAGTCAATTCAAATTTACCGCGTACCACTGCTCCAAGTCGTGTGCCTCGATGCCAGCGCTGCCGTACGACGGAGACGCGTGTGAATCGAGGCACCCGACAACAACGTTCATAGAACCACGTTGCCCTACTCCACCAGCGTTCTAAGCGGAACGCGGAACGTCTAGTGGATCCTTTCGTTGTCGTTGCCGTTTGATCTTTTCGAACTCCGCCAGGTAGCGAGGACGACAGCAGGCGACGGTTTTCTGCAGTTTATGTAGTGTTTTATTTGCTATCGCAAAAAGCAAGAACCCGTAATTTTTAAATAAAGGAACACTGCAAATATTACTCATGTATTGATTTTCTGTCTTATATTTGCGCAATGTCTTGTTCTTGTTGAACAATGTTGACAAGTATGAACATTAAAATAGGACTTAGACGTTGAGATTTGGCTGTGAGTATATAAGACTATTGCGCAGCATGCGTTCAGTTTGGCCGGGTGGCTGAATCGAGTGACAGACAGACAGACAGACAGACAGACAGACAGACCGAAATTTTTCCGTTCGAGTAGCCCAAGAAAGACTATCGTCTTCAAAAAATTGTCGCCCTCCCGCCCTGCGAAAGTGGATGTCCAGCGAAGCTGTCGTAAACCACTACAAATGCAGATGGGGGAAGGCATGAAATATTCCTCGTTCTCTCGTGGGGCTTGTCGCTTGCGCTCGGCTTCTCTGAGGCAAATGCTGGTCCTACCTAGCCTGGCCTAGCCTGCGATCTGCGTCTCGGGCAAGAGCTTCTCTATTTAGAGACACTAGTCCTGCCTAACCTTCAAGCATAAGCTGCGAACACTATCCATACCAGGAGCACATGGTGGGGGGTGCCATTGTTAAACAGGCGCCTTATCATCCATAATGCTGTTTCAATGCTTGTTTTATGGTTTTTTAAACGAATACTGAGCTCTATACTGTATGTCTGATTAGCCCGACACATGCGCTCGGCGTCTTAGGTGGGAACTGCTGGGTTCTGCCTGGGTTTTTTGTTTATGAACTGAAATTTATCGAACAACTACAGGCTGAAAGCTTCACTGTCAAACTCGAGCGTCAAGGAGAGAGGAGGGCGACCATCGAGGTATGCGTTTAATGGAACGTCGATGGGAAACAAGTGAATAGGAAGAAGTAGTGCGTGCGTTTGGAAAGCATTAGCAAAGCCCTTCAATGCCTTTCTGGTCATGAAACTTCGCCGTCACGCTATGGGAGAGCTTCGTACGCTGCCGCGCCGCGGCGCTGGTGTTGATCGGAGGGCAGCCGGGGGCGTGGTCAGAGCGCGTTTGGCAGGGAACGGACCACGGAGTAAGATAAAACATACTCTCGCCGCCTTATCAGCAGTGCGCTTTCGCTTTACGTGTCGTGGGCCGCTCAAATGGACTTATCATTTTGTGAGTGGCAAAAACATTTGGTGTGAACGGGCATGCTGCTACTGCGTTCCTGCCTGCCGGTATGGCTACAGATCAGCGGCGGCCGCCCGATGCCCTCCGATCTGCGGTGGCGCCCCTCGCGGTACCCTTTGTCCCCGTACGAAACTTGGCCGGGAGTTTCATGACCAGCGAAGCATTGAAGGACTCTGGCATTAGGCATCACGATGATGATGCCAACCAACGGAGAGTGGCCTCAGTTCATTAAATATGGTTCGCAGCAGGAACACTTATGGCGGTCGATGGCGATGGAGCTGTGTAACGCTTTAAAAGATGCTACACGTATATTTTAGCATGAAAGCGCTGAGTTGCTCTTCCTTGCAATATTGAGTCTGTCGTGTCTGAAGCCTCTCGATAGCGGCCACGGGCCGAAAGAATGTTGCGAGACCAAGAGAGAGTGTTTCTGAGCAATGTCGTTCTGTCAGAGTGCGAAGCCGCTCAGTCAAAGTCGCAGATAAAAAGAGTGCCCCGCCAGTAAAAAACAAGCAAAATCGCGGTGGTTTAGCTCAACTATCCCTGCATATGCAACGCGAAAGCTTGGCTTAGCGTGGTTAAGTGTTGGTTTCACTTGATTTACCCTTGAAGCCTGCCCATGTCTATGGTTGTGGTCCCGCTTCCGGCGTTTCCCGAGCCGCACGGCTCGTCGGGCGACATTCGCGGGGTGGTCAGGCGCCGCTAGCCAACAGCGGCTCAAAGCCTCAGCTCCCAAGCGACACTCAGAGGGGACGGCTAGGCCTCGCTCTCAGTCATGGTCAAGCTGGCATGCATGCGGCGAGTCACGTGGTCAGGCGCGAACCAGCTGCGGAGAGAGCGTGCACCACGCCGTCGGCGGAGCTCGGCCCGGCGAGTCACGTATGCGTTGCCAAGGGTAGTGTGCAGGTGCGGTCAAATCAAGGTCAAATGCACCGCGACGGCGAAACCGCTCGACAGGATTATTAAAGCTTCGCTTTAAAACATTTTGCCAGGCCAGACCCAAGAGCGTCGGCGTGTAGCGCTGTAGACGGGTGTGTTCCAAGCACGTCGTCTCCTACTTGGCTTCACTTTGCCTCTTCTCTTTTACCTTGCACTGCGACTACGACGGAACTGCCTCACGCTGCTGGGTCAGTGATCACGCTACAAACACTGAATGCTGCATGTCCCAAAAGAGAGCGCAGTGGCGGCACAGGATGCACCGAGGATGATATTATGGGGAGGAAGTTAGCACATTTAGGCGCAGTGGCGGCACAGGATGCACTGAGGATGATAATATGGGAAGGAAGTTAGCCCATTTAAAGCCGCGTTCCGGCTTACGTAGCCTTGTCTTCCCGCGTTTGGGCAGCGTATCGCACCTCTCGCATTTAATCGGTTCTCAATAGCTTCACAGAGTGGTCAGGCCTAAGTACTTCGACCGATCTATATGCTCGACGTTCCCTTCGTCGATCTAATACACCGTAAACGACGACAGATGGTCCGACCAAAATTTTCGCAGTTAGGTGGACCAGAAAAGACGTTCGTTATTAAAATAAACAGGATAAAAAAGAGACACTCCGAATCGGTGAAAATCTCAGCCCCAGCTCGCGCACTTCGCATACGAATGATGGCATATTGCGATTCATTACCTTTTAACGCACCCAAGTTCCTTTGTCAACTCGCGAGCGACGCACCTGAATGAATAGAGCAATACAACACTCCCTCGCGCAAAGAAGAGAGACAACTCTGGCCGTACAAACGCGAGCATTATATTCGCGATATACCCAGTCTCTAAAACGCCATCCGCCAGCGCGCGCGCACGGGAGCAACGCGAAATGTAGTTTTAAACGAAACTCGTACAAGAGGACATATTCGTTCGCTTTACAAAGACATCCTTCTCAAGCTTCTTCCGACAACTGCGTTTCACCTTCTTCCTTTTTAAATATACGGTCGTCTGTTTTTCTTTGTCGCCTTTTATTTGTCGCTTGTTCTCCTCGCGCACGAACGGAAACGTGAACTCATTTTCGTATTCTTCTTTTCTTCCTACCGTGTTTTCTGTTTTTTTTTGGCAGCTATTCATCGCGTTCCGTTTCGCCATCCCATTTGCCTGCCAGCGCATCCACGAGCCTGCAGGCGACCGGCCAGGCTTGCCCGACTGTGCACGCTCCGCGCACCAACGTCCCGGCGTTTTGATAAACTGCGAGCATTTTTCGACGACCGCCGCGGCTATTATTGTTATTTATGTCTCCTGTCTCCTTCTTTCTTTTAGCTTTCGCTCTCACTTTCTCGCATTCTGTCGCTCTCGCTCCTCCCTTTCGCTCGCTCCCGATTTCTCAAAATTTTGTTCGCTCCGTTATGTTTAGGTGCTTCCCTGCACAGCACGACAGTGTTGCGCACAAGCAACCTCGCAGTGAACGATGGCAAAAGTTTTCTTGGCAAGTTAGACAATTACCGTATTTGCGTGATTTTGACCCGTCCCCGATTGCAACGTGCAGGTATGTTTAAAGAAAATTAATACCAAAAATAAAAAAACGAATGTGCGGAACAGCTGGAAAATGTTTGCCCATCGAGGAACCTGTGCGCCAAAATTTAGTCGCGTGATGTTGACGGATGGTTCCTAATTGGATTCAGTTGGATTTTTTTGTCCATGGAAATGACGTTGGCAGCTTTGAAGAAGCCGATTCCGGTTTTTCGTCCTAGTGTAATGCGCACACAAATTTGAAGGCTGTATTTAGCGAAAAAAAAAAAAACGGTGCGCGCTAGAATAGTTCTAATACAATAATCATTTCATAAATAGCAAGAAGAGAATTATTGCCAGTTATTGAAATACATCTAGACGGAACTTCGGACTGGCTCGCTTTCCTAAGTTTGCAAAGCCGAACGCTAACAAACGACGAAGAAATGAACACTATTCGTTAAAAGACACGCCTGTTTTAATGCGACCTTTGCAATAAACGTAGGCGCTCTTTATCCTGGAAAGGAAACGATTTTGTTTATCGTCGATCTTTCCCCTAATAAATGAAAAACAGCGTCTTTCCAACAAGTAAATAAATACCATTTGTGTTATAAGACTGATCAACCATCAGGAGCCATGAACACGTGCAAGACCTGCTTCTCTCCGGAAGCTTAAAACATGGCTTCAGAAATATTGTCTTGAGATTTGACCAAGGTGCCTTGTCACAATTTTTCCGGGTGGCTACAAGAAATTAGTTTCAATAATTGAAATCATATGCATGAAAGGTGCAAACAACAACACGAAATAAAAAGTAAAAGCAGTCGCTTGTGGCGCCTCTAAAGCCACTAAACCTTTTCTTTATTCAGAAATTTCGAGGAGTCAGCTTCTCTGTCGTTTGGAGGCAACATCTCAAAATCCTCTCTCTCTCCTCTCTCTCTCTCTCTCTCTCTCTCTCTCTCCTCTCTCTCTCTCTCTCTCTCTCTCTCTCTCTCTCTCTCTCTCTCTCTCTCTCTCTCTCTCTCTCTCTCTCTCTCTCTCTCTCTCTCTCTCTCCTCTCTCTCTATCTCTCTCTTTCTCTATGTTCATATGTGCGTACTGTTCATGCGTCAAGGCACACTAATGCCGTGGGTCGAGAATCAATAATAAAACTCACAGTAGAATCGTTCCCAGAAGCCTTCGTATGTTGTTTGACAAAATTAGGAGCACAGCTCAGACGGACCGGACGGCGAACTGAACAGGGCAAACACGATGAAGCACTGCAGAAACGACTTGCATTGGAGTAGTTTACCAGCGAAACCTTGGCTCGTTCTCTTCGAGATTGAATGTGTCTCAAGTCTGCCGTCATTTTTATCCTTTCCTAGGCCCAGTAAGTCGCCTCGAGCTAGTCGTTTTAAGGGAATGTACGACGTTCGTATCTGCGCGCGTGCGTGCGTGCATGCGTGCGCATGACTGAGTGAGTGAGTGAGTGAGTGAGTGAGTGAGTGAGTGAGTGAGTGAGTGAGTGAGTGAGTGAGTGAGTGAGTGAGTGAGTGAGTGAGTGAGTGAGTGAGTGAGTGAGTGAGTGAGTGAGTGAGTGGTGGGTATGCACGTGTGTATGTATGTGTCTATGTGTGTGGATGACGCTGCTTGCGCGCGAGCTCGTGCGCGTGCGTGCGTGCGTGCGTGCGTGCGTGCGTTTCGTGTGCAAGCAATGTTGCTAGAACATGGCACTGCTCTCAACAAATTTTCTCGTTAAACACGAAATTCTTTCTAGGCGAGCCCGGAGCACGTTGAATTTGTTCCTGTATACGCGTTGTAGTTCTAGTGGGAAACGAGGTGAGGCCAAGTAGTGGTGCCGCTCCGGCCCCTGTGCCTGGACCGCCCGGCTGTGCATGTGTTCAGTCATAGTCTCCGCCTGACTGCAGCTTCGGGCGCCTCATTAAATCCGACTACCATATTTGGAGCCCGTCGCCCCCTTGTCAATATGGGTGGGACCTCGCTTACGCAAAGTTAACAGCAGAACGTTAGCCGCGAGGGGAGATTCAGCGGATGAGGAGTTGTGATACGAAAACGAGACTGCAGATTGGCCTCCTTCCGCAGTGTTTTTGCAAATAAGCAAACGCCAGCAGTTATTTTCCCTAGCGGCCCATGGACCTATTGAACGTTCATCGACTGTAAAACTGGAAAGAAGAAAAAAAAAATTGTAAAACTGGGCCAGGTGTGTACTCTACACGAGGTTTTTAGTATCAAATACTTAACGTGGCCCCTGCATGTGTTTTCGTATTTGGTCCTGCGTAGACCACACCTGCACTGAACGGTACCAGGGCGTATGTTAAGGGGATATCTTTGTGATAACAAGGAGGAAAGTGCTACCAATACCGGTAATGGCTGCAGTGAAGTGAGAAGTGAAGTCAGACAAATGGACAGACAGCCGGATCGACGGACAGATGGATGGACAGACGGACGGACGGACGGACGGACGGACGGACGGACGGACGGACGAACGGACGGACGAACGGACGGACAGACAGACAGACAGACAGACAGACATACAGACAGACAGACAGACAGACAGACAGACAGACAGACGGGCGTACAGACGGACAGATGGACGGACGGACGGACGGACGGACGAGGCATCATGTGTATTATAGCGTAGCGACGCCTTATCTCCTAAAGCAATTTACTCGCATATAAAATGAACACCTGAAAGTTGTTTTTGCTCACACACACGCAAATCAGTTCCTTAGCAGTTGCGAGACCGACCTACCGACCGACGGAACAAACAACCGTCTTTAACTTATGCATATACGGATGGACCTAGGGAGGGATTTAACGGAAGACGTGAAATACTATTTTACGAGTCCTTGACCGTGTTGGCAGAATTTCGGTCTCGGCTTGCCTTCAGAGGTAGGCAGAAGTAATCCTCCAATAAGTTGCGCTGTGTTTTGTCAAACTGAAACCTACCGTCTCGTGCAACTTACCGTCACCTTGATCCATGGATCGATAACATCAGGGTCCAGCCCCTCCATGCGGTGCATAGAGCATTTTCCTCACGGGAAGATAGACGATGATTTTGATTCTCAAGAGGCCCAATTGTGTGCCCTTCTACTCGGCTGGTTTTCCGTACTACACTTGTTCTGCACTGCTCAAGTCAGGGAAGAGAGAACCTTCCTGACAAAATTCAACCATGAATTTTGACAAAGACGAAATACAACCTTGAAACTAGGCTTCAGTATCTCACTCAGCTCAATTCCAGCAACTAAAGAGGTTTTTAACCGAGCAAGCGCAAGGAGTAATGAAGAAATTACAGGTTGCGACCTTAGTGACGTGTTATGAGCAGGAGCGACGTCATATGGGCCTGTACTAAAAACATCGTCATCAATGTGTTAACTGTACTTTAGAATTCAAGTGATGCAATAAAACGGAACTATCACCCCGTCATGTGTCTTAGCGGTGATATCTGTCGGCGGTGGCCGATGGTCAAACCAGTATACTGTGACGTCATCAAAAAACTGCTGGAAAGGGGTTGGGGAGTCGTTACTGCTTCACGTATTTTCTTTAATGCCTCCATTGATTTTTTTCAAGTTTGGGATAAAAGCGCTCTTATTGTTTTTTGGGCAGAGGAGTCTTTCTAACCACTCAAACTTGTATTTCGCTTGCATAGCCCCTTTAAAAGGAGTGGGTTCGCCATACCCCTGTTCATTTCTGGCATTAGTGATTCCCCGGTTTCGAGCGAGGTGGTGTTGTGTGATGATTATCATCATGACGATGAGAACGCTGTAGAGTACGTACATTGAATGGATACATTTTTTTTAGCCTGGCGTACAATGCGTCCCACCATAAAGAAGGCCGCCGCACTAGCCCGGCGTCCGGGTTTAATCGAATTGTCTGATTAACTGTACACGTAGTGTCAGCGGATTTAGGGTAAACGTGGACGCCGTCGGAACGCGGTCACCCATCGCAGCACTTTTACAGCGAATCTGTTACAGGCCAGCTTCCAGGATACCGATACGTGCGTAGGCAACAAAACCGCAGCGTCGATACACTCACCACCTGTTCTTCGCGAGGCGCGCTTCACAGATACGGTGCGCTCCCTTCGCTGTCCAGCGACGTGCCATCCGCAGATGGCGCTAAAGCCTAGCACACGTACAAATGATACAATTACCTACGTATGAAACTGAAAATAGCCAATGTTTGTCTCTTTGGCTGCTGTTTTTTTTTTTTTTTTTTTGGCTAGTCGCGCACGGCATAGCTCCGCTGGTCATCCATCTGTACAAAACGGGATGGTACTCAATTTTTTTCCCATACGGCTATTGGCAGATATCGCTGCGCCTACCTCTTCGATGGTGCGCATTAGGTGAAGCATGTAGGAAAAAAAATTCGCGTCGCTCCGCAGAGTCACATCGATCTGTCAACAGAACGAGCGATGGAAGACCACAGAACGACGGAAGTTGAGAGAGAGGGTAGAAGAGCCGCCCTCGAGAAAGCAGCTTTCGGAGCGGTGTCAAAGTTGCCAGGGCGACGCCAAGTCGAAGCTCGGCCCTCCAAATGACTGAGCTGTTTCGACGGGTTCCATGGCTCCCGCCACTGCTTGCACTTGCTGTTGCACGGAGTATACAGCCAGTTCAAGGCGACAAATCAGGAAGCCTGAGCAAGGGGTGGATGTCACGACGAGCTTCAAGATGGCGGGAGAAAGGGATGAGGCGCTTACGCACTCTTAAAATGGCGGTGAAGACAAAATACTGCTTTGCTCCGTTCGAAAAAAAGTTGCTTTTGGAAACTTCCTCAGCTCCATTCCAGACGTTCCCTAACGGAAAGAAAAACACAAGAAACGTCGAAAAATTTGCAAATTACGCGCTACTGTACGGAATAGGGGAAGCAGTAGTCAAGTCAAAGTCGAAGTGAGTTTTATTTACATCGCCAAAAAGAACCATGTGGGTAGACCCGGGCAAAAAGTGAAAAAAAAAAATCACTTGAGGGACGCCCGAGCCCCCTGTACAAGGTATATAGCGAAATCGCACAGAGCGCATATGACATTATTATCTCTAATATTACAAGAACGACACAATATCAGGTGAACTTACGAACAAAGCATAACAAGTATAAAAACGAAGTAGGAACAACACAGCATAAAACTAACAGGGAAAAGGCTGAATGCAGGTATGCTTAACGAGAGAGAAAGAAAGGGAAATATGTAAACACAACCTTACAAATGAAAAGATTAGATATATAATGCACTTCTAAGATCCACATGTTTCGGGAATTGCACCCTTTGACAACAATTTATTCAAAAGAGAGGGCAGGCTGTTTGTGAGCATTGGTTGTCCGTACATTTCGCGAGAGAAAGGAATGTGTCAAATTACCCGCAGTGACTCCGTGGCTAAGGCGTTGCGCTGCTGAGCACGAAGTCGCGGGTTCGATTCCCGGCCGCGGCGGCTGCTTTTCTGATGGAGGCGAAAAGCAAAAACGCCCGTGTGTACGAGATTTCAGCGCACGTTAAAGATCCCCAGGTGGCCAAAATTAATCCGGGGCCCTCCACTACGGCGCACCTCGTCGCCTGCGTTGCACGTGCGCATTCAAGTGACGTGATAAAACGGGACCACAGGCCCCACTTCGATCGTCCAGTCATGTGTCTTAACGACGTTTTCGGTAGGCGGTTGCCGATTGCGCAAACAAGATTCTGTGACGTCATAGAAAAGTGTCGCCGGGAAGTGTCTGGGGAGTCGGCACTGCTTCACATGTTTCCTTTAATGTCCCCGTTATTTGTTCGAAGTTTGCAATAAAACTGGTGTCGTTCTTATCGAGACAAAGCAGTCTTTTAGCAGTCTCAGAAGAACGGCACTAATTTCATTGCAAACTTCGAACAAATAACGGAGACATTAAAGAAAACATGTGAGGCAGTGCCGACTCCCCAGCCACCTTCCGACACTTTTTTATGACGTCACAGAATCTTGTTTGCGCAATTGGGGCAAGGGGCCATGAAAACAGAACACAAGTTTGGTCCATTAGAAAAACTGCTTTGTCCCGATAAGAACGACACCAAGTTTGTTGCAAAATTCGAACAAATAACGGAGATATTAAAGAGAACATGTGAAGCAGTGCCGACTCCCCAGCACTTTCCGACACTTTTCTATGACGTCACAGAATCTTGTTTGCGCAATTCGTGGCCGCCGACGTAAGCCATAGTTCAGACTCTTGACTGGACAATTGTAGTGGGGCCTCTGGTCCCGTTTCATCGCGTCACTTGAACGCGCTCGTGCAGTCGATATACTGCGAATAATCTTTGAAGTGCTGGCACATATGACGTCACTCCTTCCCATAACACGTCACCGTAGCGCGAAATTTGAAAGTTGTTGAATACTTCTCGCGTTTTTCGAATAAAAATGTCTTTCGCGGCTTGGAAGGAGCTGAGTGAGGTATTGGAACCTGTTTCTTTCAAACTGAACCATATTGCATCTCGCTTTCACAGCCCCTTAACGCACTCCGCGGGCGCAGCAGTCACACGGCCGCTCCGTTGGTACGCTGCTCCACCGGCGGCCGATTTCCCCCGCCGAACGGAGATGGGGCAGATCGATATCGGACGCCAAGGAACAATCTTGCTCACCTGGCGACCGGGAATTCGTCTCTTTCCCCGCCACCAGCGGGCGCCGCAGCGGAGATGAAGGGCCCCGTCCCTTCCGCCGATCACGTTTCTTTGCGCTTATATGTTGCGCTGCTTGTAGCAATGGCAGTGTATACGGCGCATTCAGCGTCTCCTTCCCGTCAAGGAATTGATTCGGAGCGCGGGTGGGGCGCAACATTGTTGAGGCATCGTTTCGTAATGGGATCTGCGCTGTTGTTGCTGCTGCTGCGGGCGGAGTGCTTCGAAGTGATACGCGCAATGGGGGTCTTCTTCTATTTTTGTGGCTCTGTTGCGTTCAACACATGCAGCGTATACGCGGTAATGTTGCGTAGAAGGCCCCGATTACCCGGCGCGGTGGCTCAGTGGTTAAGGCGTTGCGGTGCTGGGCACGAGGTTGCGGGTTTGATTGCCGGCCGCGGCGGCCGCTTTTCTGATGGAGGCGGAAAGCAAGAACGCCCGTGTGTACGAGATTTCGGCGCGCTTTATAAAGGTCCCCAGGTGGTCAAAATTAATCCCGAGCCCTCCACTACGGCGCGCCTCATCGCCAGCATTGCGTCGGCGCGTTAAACCCTTCAATCAATCAATCAATCAATCAATCAATCAATCAATCAATCAATCAATCATCAATCAATCAATCAATCAATCAATCAATCAATCAATCAATCAATCAATCAATCAATCAATCAATCAGAAGGCCCGATTATAACTGAATTCGTAACTTGCGCAGTGGATCACTTTATAAAACGTTTCGCTGGTGAGCGCGAAGACGCGGGTTCGAGCGCGGTTATGACCACTGTCTTTTTATTTTTTTTTCTGGTGAACGACAAAAGCTAAAACGTCTGTGTGTCGAGATTTCGGCGGACTTTAAAGATACAAAGTCGGTTTAAATTATTACGTGACACACGACTGCGGCTCAAATTATATAGCCCAGCGACACCAGCTCTTGTGGCATAAAGCACCAAAATTTGACCTATATTTCAATTTTTGTAAAGGAAGCATACAGTTATGTCATTAGCCCGCAGCTGTCGTGGGGAAAATGATTTTTTGTGATCAGATTAACCAAAGTGGCTTCAGGTTTTGGGCTTAGGCTAACAGAATTAAGCAAGGTTAGGCAAAGTTGAATTGGCTTAAGTTTCGACGGTTTCCTTTATTTAACTAAGAAGAACTAGGCCCAGCTATTATCCATGGTTCGATTAGAATAATTTATTAAGGAAACCAGCAAAGTTCCGCTTGAAAATTTCACATAGGTCAGCGTAGATTACTTTAGGAAATGCCGCGTTAGCTAACGGTGCATATACTTGCCTCGCATCAAATTGCGTTAAGTCAAGAGCTTAAAGCGAAGACTAGCACCTGATATAACATTTTAAGGGCTTCAGTTTCGCTCTCCTGTGAAGGAAAAGGGGTGTGTAGTTCTTCAAGCTTTTTTGTTCTTGGCTCAATACCTGTAATTCAATTGCAATGACACTGATACCTTCTTCATTGCTCTAACCGCCAGTAAAATAAACACGGCATTCATGTTGCGTGTGCTTTCTTGTCGCAAGTAAACAAAGTTTTGCACAGATCAGATTGCTAAGTGACACTAAACTACGCACCCGGAGATACAAAAAGCTACGCTCTAATGAGGCGCTTTGGTTGCAACTTAAGTCGCATTTTACCGTTTTCTCGTGGAAACGTGCAGAGCATGTTTTGTCGAGTGATAGCTTGAAAAGCGAATCTGTCCCGCGTACTGGCTTAACCTAACGCTCACCGGAAATCCGAACACTATGTAGATACCGTGAAACCTCAACAAAATATGTCTGCTTACTGAATTGCCCGTCTGGTGTAGTGTTTGGCTTAATCCTTTCATTTCGGCACAGCGCATCGTCCCGCAGTGTAAATAACTATGATGATTACGATGGTGATGATATGACTAATTGTGGTGTTTATAGTCCATGAATGATCCCCTCACTTACTTAGGAACTATAAAATATCATGAGTCTTCTCTTACAGTTTGTACGGTCAGCTATGGCAGGTTTTGCGTTTTTCTTCTGAAGGACGTGACTAAAAGCCCTTGGACAAGGCTCCAGGGAAGTCATTTATCTCACATCGGAACGAACAAAGGATACAGTTGGGAGGGCGTGATCTAAGAAAAAAAAATTACAGGGGATAGACGATGAGGAAGAAAGGGTTCCGATTATCCAGAAAATAGAAAAGCAAGTAAAGTATTCTAGAGCAGAAAAGACAATGAACGCTTTAGAGTGACTTCAGGAATTCGTCTTCAATCGAAGAGGCGACGCAATGAAACCAATAAACAGGCTCGGAACAGAACATCCGAGAACTGTACGTAACGCGGGGATCGTGAGATCACTCGAGTGCTACGTTAGAAGTTTCCAAGGAGTTTTCTAGGAGAACGTTAAAGCGTTCAAAAGAGTGTGTCCCGAAATTGATGGGCGCTCTTACCAAGAGTGCTTATTTTTCTGCATTTTTGGCGAAAAGTACACATTTTGTTGACAGTTTCAAAGTCCCAAACAATTGGAAAGAGTTCGTTAATTTTCGAGTTCGTTTGAAACACTTTACGCAATATGCGGTTCAACTCGATAGTTATACTTCTAGTTTGAATTCTTTGTGGCCCAAAATTGTCTCGCGTGGCCTGGCAACATTTACCAAAAGTTGTAAAATATTTAGTGACGAATGAATGACGAATGGGGGGGTATTGAGCCGTTGCGTTTCCCCCCTTTCGGGTCCAATGACGGGTAAATTCTGTGAGCAATCTTGCTGATAGTTCTCTTTTTGCAGGACCCAATGCCGGTGTGTGAAGTGCATATTAATATAACCCGTAATAATAATCATATTTTTGGGCGCTAACTCTGTCAGAAATGGTGATAATTGAGATAAACTGTAAAACCGTGAAGTACACGCTTCGGGCAGTTAACATTGTAGTAATTGACCATGACGAGGCATGATGTTTACATTTCGCAATACGCATGAGTTGCTTGCTTCGAAACATCAACACCATGCTTTTGACCTTTTTGGTTACGAAAATTTTACCGTTCCCACCACAAAACCTGCCTACACAAAGTTTCACTAAACACTTAACTACAACGTATAAAAAAGGACCATGTCGACCGACCTGAATTCAAACACTTCAAACAATAGGTTTCCAACAAAATCATATTTCAAGTTCAAATAAAAATGGCCCGGAGGAGAAAAATAATAGGAGGTGGGATGACAGAATAACAACATCACCACGAAAATAATCACAATCACAAAATGACAAAACAGCACTGGTTCCAAGCAGCAAAACAAAATATAACTCAAAAAACAGACAGGCAAAGACAACTTTGGATCACCGCACACTAAAACTACGGAATAAACTTACCCATAAAATGTGCACAGCCACGAGCAAAAATCTACGGACCACGTAATTACCGATTTCTTTAACCAGTGCAGCGGAGGGACTGTTTTATCGGTATTACGTGTGGAACGACATTACTTTGACTGCAAATTATTCGAGTGTTCCTAAGCAATACCCCATTCCTCCTGCACTGTTAGCTTCGTTTCAATATCACCTTCGAAAGATGGTTACACCAGCTTCAAGAGTATTGGAACCCCCATCCTATCTTTATTGGTGGCAACATTTAACGAACTAATTGTAATAAAAGAGCCAAGGATGTCCTCGATATTGTCTCACTAAGTATGTTTTCATGGTGAAAGATTGCCTTATGCAAAGATTTTTCTTGAGTAAGACGATTTAACTAAACCACCAAAACAACCACCCGTTGCCTGAAAAGTTTAGGTAACACCCCTTGCTCCTAAACGTAATCACCACACTTCACCCGTAAAGCAATTCCGCGTTCCCAGTTTCCAGACAACGTCGCACACGCCACAGGGTGTCTCTTAGTTTCGTAACGGTTAATAAAAAGAATCTTCTTTCGCTGCCCCCCCCCCCCTCTCAATGTCTCCCGCCAGCACCTGCTTTTTTACCGAGTCTTCATTTCTCCTCGCCCTCTATTAGAGACCACTCACCCGGATCCGATGAAGACATGTCCCGAACGGCCCGCTCGGTTCATCGACGGTGTCTTGCGCGAGCCTCCTGCGCCGTTACATTCTTTCTTTTCCCAGGGTTACGCAACCCCGCCACACCTACCAGATCAGAAGGCCGCAAAACCGATGCACACTACTTGTTCTCTGCTATTCAGCTCATTATCAACTTCCTCCGCTCCGCTAGCCATACGCCGGTAGGTTTTATTCTTACACGCAATAACGCTAGTGGAATGCCTTCTGAGTACGGGTCGTTGGGAGACCTACTTCTAACCTATTCCCTGTTGAGCCAAGTCTCTTCTATTTCATTCCTACTCTTTTGCCTGTACTCGTTCATTTCCGTTTCTCCGTCCCCTTTGCCTGGGACCTTCGTCCATGGTGCCAACTATGGAGGACGGTACCGAGCAAACACAATAACAGCATACTGCGTTCTTGCGCCGTAACGATGACCCCCGGTGCACACACCTGGTTCTTCCTTTGTTGTTTTGGTGGGTACTTTTCTTCGTCTTCACCTACCTCGTCCATACAGGGTATAGCATGCTTTTCTTTCCCGTATCTCTCTCTTTCTCACCATCTATCTCGTCTCCTTCCCTTCCCTCACTCCTGGCGTCGTCTCCTCCTCCATCTTTCCTCTGTCGCACGCATTCGCAGGCTTCGGGGGAGGTCCTACTACGCAGACGTCGCCAAAGTTGCGCGGAGTTATTCGACATCATGCCCCGCTCACTCCCTTCTACTTACACGATCCGCCGCCCCGTTCCCACGTCTTTGCTTCTCGTGTCTTTGCTTACACTTTGCCTTTGTACGGAGGATTCTCCCCCTTTCCCCATCAGTCTCGTTGTCGCCCTCCCCACTTTCGTCGTTGCGCAACCTATACTACACCGTTCTAGAGCTGCCTTTTTCTTCTGAGACTTTTGGATTCGACCGTGCGCGAGGGTGCTAAGAACACACGGCTTGGGCGTTTTCGTAAGTATCACTAGCGGGGCCGTCGATACTCAACGTAACAACCTGCCACAGTCTTGGAAAGCAGGCTATAGCACTCAAAACGAAACAGTTGATAGGCTGAACCAGCTCCACGGGTTTCTTAACAAAAAAAACTGCACATTGTCCGTGCCTCGTGACGCTGACTTCGTTTCATTTCTGCAGCTCTAAACACCGGGGGAGGGCTATGCTACCCTTGATGACGACGACCCATCACTTTCTGTCCCCGGGCCTTGTGATATCTTGCGTGGCGTGCCGGGTTGCTCCTTACTCAGCGAGGCCCGACGAGTGTTCATTTTTCTTGCCCTCCAGGAGGCGTCGCCATGATCCCCTTCTCCCCCTCTTCCCATCCCATTCAACCCTGCCATCTCCTCCTCATCCCGCTCTCTCTCCCCCTTCCTTCCCAACGCTCCTTCGACGCTTTTACGATCGGAGTCGTGGCAGTGCGTTGCTACTTTGGTTTGCCTTACCGCGCCGTGCGAGGACAGAAGCAGCTCGGGGCTCGGAGGAGGGTCGCAAAGCGTCCTCTTTCGGACGCAGCACGCGTTCGTTACGGGGCGCTCCATTTATTATCTGACTCCTCCGGCTGCCCCGGGTCCTTCCCGTTTCCTGCATCTTCCTCCTCCTCTTCTTCCTCTTCCAACTCCCCATCTTCCTTTCCCTCCCCAATGTCGACGTGATCTTTCCCTCCACCTGCGGTCAGACCGGCGACTTTCCTTCCGTATGCTTTTAGCGAGACATCTGGCTAGAGCCCCCGGGGGTGCGTAGGTCGTAACGTTGAGCTTTGTTCCGAGATTTACTGCGAGCAACACGGCGCAGCGGAGTACGTAATTACGGGTAATTGGGTTACCTTAATGTTTGGTTACTGTTTAGAGAATCAAGTCAAGTAACGGCCATCAGATTATTTCTTTACCGTGACCACACGAAAGCGAGCAGCAAAATCTTTGAAAGGAGTAGTAATCAGCGAAAAAATAATTGGCTTTGGGATCGGGAATTAAAGGCCAACTGCACTCAAATTTCACTCAGGCTAATAGCCTTCGAAATGTGTAGTAGGTACCATGAGAACTACTGCGACGCGATGTATGTATGTATGTATGTATGTATGCATGTATGTATGTATGTATGTATGTATGTATGTATGTATGTATGTATGTATGTATGTATGTGTATGTATGTAGTATGTATTATATGTATGTATGTATTGTTCTTAGGAAAAGGAAAATCCACCAACAGGCGTAAATTTTCTCGCCTAGAGGGCGGACACTGGAACGCCTGCTGCTGTAGGGGGGGGGGAGGATAGGGAGAAAAGAATACATAGGAATAGGAGGATAGGGGAGAAGGTTGACATTACAATGTATATAACACACACAAACGTAAATATAAAACACAAAAGAAAAAAAAGGAAAAAAAGGGAATAAGAAAAAAAAGGAGTTACACATTGAGAAAATTAACAGTACAGCGAAACTCTACAGATATAGACAACACATGAATCTACAAAGGACAATGTTTAGCACACAAGTAAAAGGGGTCACACACACGCACACGCACACACAAGTACAGAAGCTGCTTCAGCAGCAGCACTCCACCACAATCTGGGCAGCTAGGCAGAGTTGTAGTGGAGTGCGCTGTGCAGCCCCGAGGCCCGCAGGTATGTACCCAGGGCCTCGAGCACTTTGTCTCGCTCCCTAGCACTTCCCGGGGGCCGGTAGCTCTGTGCAATGCGTGGTTATTCAGTTTCAGGCACTCAAAATACCGCCCTTGCAGACGACAAAGCACCTGCCGTCGTGTCGCGCAAACAGCCATTTAGCGGAAGTGACATGCCAGCCGTCCAGGCCGATCGGCCTGCCTCGCAGCGGGAGAATCCAGAAAACTCGTATTTCGCCCCGGTACACCTGGCTTTCATGGCTCCGAAGAGGCTTCGAACCGTGCGGTTCTCTCCTTTACGAGTGCCGTCGCGACATCATGCCTACGCGGTGTGCTGCTGTCGGAGTGCACGAATAGTGTCGTGCGTGCGGGACAAGCGCTCGCTTTTCCGCGCGCCTCCCACACCCCCGCACGCGCGCGCTCACACTCCCCTCCTGGCTGGCCGAGCCGGCCGCGTCGGCCGGTCCGCACAGCTCGCGCCGTCAGGCCAGGCCGTCTGGCCGCTCGCGCCGACGGCTGATACGTCACTTCCGCCTGCCCGTAATGGCCGCGTTTTGCCCAGTTTCGGTTTCAAAATCGTCGATTTTTGCTGGTCGCTTGCGGCGTAATTACGCACATTTTAGGCGTCATACTTCGTACATCGCGGTCTTTTTAGTCATACTATGCAGGAACAGTGATTTCGCGCGGTCGAAATTTTGAGTGCAGTTGGCCTTTAAGTGACGATAAATGAAGATACACCGGGTTTTTTTTTATAATAACCAAACTATGAGATAGGCCCGAACTGTAGGGAGATTGGGTTTTTCTGATCGAAAGCAAAAGTCTGAAGACACCTAAGCACTCTTAAGGGCTGTGAATGTGAAAGCAATAATGTCCGATAGGACGCCTGGGATGCTTTGCTCTCGTTCCACGATCTCATGGGAAATGGCTTCGATCTGCTTGAGAAGCTTTGCTTCGTACACCGCTTCAGCCTTACGCTTTCGAATGGCTTCGATCTGCCTCCTACCCATTTCGCGGCGGCTCGCTCCTTCCGACATGCATCGGGAGGATCGACAACGATGTTGGATTTTCACACCTGTCTGTTTTCTCGCTTGGCTGCGTTCTACCGTTCCCTTACTTCATCTAAGGTGAATTGGCGTGGACAGCCACCCTTCGCCACAGCAGAGAGCGCGCTATGGAACATCTCGCGCTGCGGAACATTTTAAAGACCCGCGGTCTTACACGCAGCGACAACGACGTCGACGCGGGCCCTTTCGCTGAATGGGCCATTTGAAAGGTTCGCTTTAAAACATGCGAAAAAAAAAATGGCAGCATCTCCACTCCGTGGATGATGGCGTGGGTGCGGAGTACGGGGATTCGAAATGACATCCAAGTTGCGCCACGAGTGACATCCGATTCGCGCCCGACCCTCATTCGATTCGAGCCGTGAGTTGCACATTGATTATTCCCAAAATGAAACTGCAACTCATGGCTCAAATCGAATTTCGCTTGATGGTGGTGTGCGCACGGATGTACGCGGACGGACATTGGCAGGTCATACGGTATTCCGCACCGTTACAGGCGAGGGAGTAAGCCGTTTGACTCTCGGGTGCAAGCTGACGGCCGTAGCCCAATGGGCAAGACGGCTGACACTAACTCTGTCTTGTCTACAAGACACAGGCTCGAATCCTGCCGGTGCCTGTGTGATTGTATTGCGATTGTTAATGCTATGCGCATGGACGCGGACGGACATTGTGCGGTCCTAAGGTGCTCCGCACCTAATATGGGAAGAGCCTTCGTTCGAGAAATTGTGTTAGTAGTGCGAGCATGTGCGGTGCCAAAGCTTCACAAAAGCGCCAGTGCGCCCCTGTAAGGGGTGCACCACCACTATATGAGTTTGCTTGCAGAGAAGCAAACAGATGAGCATGGTAAAGAGACATGAATTTATGCTTTCGCTATCGTTATCTGCCCCGTTTTCACGAACGCCGCAGTATTAAGTAGCAGCCGGACGGACACTCCAAAAATGTCCCTTAATTGTTGAAGCCTCAACGGCGCATTTTGTTACTCCGGCAGTTTTCATGACACCTTTCGAGCAAGTAGACTTTTAAATTTATTTGAAAAGAAGGAAATTGCGTTCGACCCAGCCGAGCAATAACAGCCCCACTGGGCGAATGAACCTTAATCAAAACTGGTTACAATGAAGGGGGAGATGCCAGATCATAAATAGGAGCAAACAGGCATCTACATCTGCGCTCGTTTTCTAGGTAACACGAGTGAATTTATCCGATACTGCTGCTCTCAGCTAGCAATCATGTTCTCAAACAGCCGCGTACCACGCATTCTCTGCCCGTGAATGACGGCTTGGAGCGTAACTTTCATCTAACCCCTTTTTCAAGCTTACACCTCCTATTTCTGAACTAAACCATCCATAAAACCGAACTTTACCCCAAGTCCAGTTACGCATCGACTTAATTTCGCATCTGCATCGCGAATGGCCACTGAAACCTCGCTGTACCCCGATACGATTCAAGCGCGCTCGGCGATGGACCGTCACCGGGGTCCAGCAGAGCGGCAGAGCTGTATTGATTCGATGTAAAAGCCATAACCGACGCGGGAAGCAATTTTCCCTACGGACGCGCGAGCAGATCGTAATCCGAGCGCGTGCTACTCCCCAGGGGCGCGACTACATTCCGCGCGCTAACGGCACGTACGTAAGAGCGCGCCCAATGACGGCCTCCCCACCTGCAAGCGCCGGGACATCATTAACTGCGCTGGGAAAGGATGACGCAACGGCGGTCACTCGCTCCCCGAACAGCGCCGTGCGAGGTAGAATTTCGCGCGTTTAGACAACAGCAGACGTCCGGTGCGGGAATTATTTCCTCACTTTGATGAAGGGGTCAGACAGCGTGGGTCTGTTACCCAGCTTCAAGTTTTCCAGCAAGACGAAACAAATTACATTACGTCTGTTCCAGAGTCTTACTGCTGCCTGCAGACAGATTCGTTGTTGAAATTCCGGTGAGAACTTTTGAAAAGGCCCATATGATGATTTCTTGTGCTCTGCTGGTGACAGTTCATTTGCCTTTTGTAATCCCCTTAGTCCAGCAAGTCGAAACGATGGTTTACACAACGGGTAAAACCACTGCCCCAGTTGTTTATCATATGGGAAGCAGCGTGTAACGAAGGCTCCTGCATCACCTACCAGAAGAGCGTGTTTTTTTTGACAGCGAGGCTGTTCTTGGTCGAGGCTTGCATGCGACGAAATGTGGTAACGCGGTCGCAAAGATTGGTGAAGGGCATGGATTAGCGAAGAGGAGAGCAAGTACACATGCACCGAGGTAAAGTAATGCTTGAACAAGGCAGAGCTTTCTGAACTACTAAATCTGGAAGCAATGTTTATACTTTTCAACACTGCTGAAAAAAAAAAATATTTAGCACATTTGAGGACATCATACGTAAGTGATATTTGCGTTGTTCTTTTTTTATAGCCGTTTGATTTTTGCTATAGCCGAGAAAAAACACGCCATAAAACAAACGCACTCGCTGCGCACCCTCGCGGGAATGTTCTAAGTTCAAAGTAAAAAAAAAGCTTCCAAAGATGAAGCGAGCAGTGGAACATGGCAAAAAATTAGCAGTGGCTTAGCTCGGCTCTGCCAGGATATACGTAGCCTGAGCTAAGGCTCAGCAATCCAGTCCAGTCCAGTCCAGTCCAGTCACTGCTCCTCGCGCAAAACGGCGATCAGCGCGCATCCGGCCCGCCAGCGTCAGACTTGGCTACTGCGCAACCTTGGCGC
Source organism: Haemaphysalis longicornis (assembly GCA_013339765.2). Classification (NCBI taxonomy): domain Eukaryota; kingdom Metazoa; phylum Arthropoda; class Arachnida; order Ixodida; family Ixodidae; genus Haemaphysalis; species Haemaphysalis longicornis. The sequence continues at coordinate 62,826,907 of CM023457.1, forward strand.
ACAGCTGGGCACGCGCCGGCGCCAGTGCGTCTGCCGCAGCTATGACGTCACTCCTCTAGAGTGCGCAGACCGGCGAATGTGCAGACCCAATTCTCTACACATCCGTACTCCAATTGGATTGTATTTCCATTCCAATCCAATCCAATCTAATTTAATCCAATCCAATTCAATCCAAATACAATCCACTACTCCTCGCGAGTGCGCAGCACGGCCCTTCAAGGTCCACGCGAAACTGCTCGACCTCGGCCAGTATAGCTTACGGTACAAAATAAATTGGCATGGACAGGAATCGATTTGCTGACTTTGAGAAGTTCTATGAAGCATATTGCGATTAGGGAACGTCAGGCGGCCTCGTGGTTAACGCCAGCGTTAGCGACGTTACGTCAGTGAAGCTGGGCTAATTTTTTGGAATTCTTTCTATTGCGAGAACCATTGGCAAAATGAAATAAACCCACAGCCCAGTGCTCAGTACCGTGACTTATTATCCCTGGACTCACCCTTGCGGTTAAACGTCTGTCCATACTTTTGAAAATACAGCGCCCCCGCATTGACTAATCGAGATCGCGCTCCAAGGATGGGAGTGGGATTTATTGTACGTGGCGTAGGTCGCCGTCTAGGATTCTATGACCAAAAACTAGAAGTCAACGATAGTCAGTGAGATGATCAACGCCACAGAGAATAATCCTGTATTACTTTGATGCCGAGAAAAAAAATACCTCATAACTTTAATGTTTTGCGCGAGTTACGCAAAGCGCCCTGCATGCATATTCAAATCCTAAAAATCGAAATACGTCGGACCTTTGAATCCTCTAAGAGATGAAAGGCTCTTTGATTCAAACATTGCATTTTTTTCTTGACTTTTTTTGCAGTATACTTATATTCACTGGACACGCGGACCAAGGAAGCGAAAAAATGTCAGCAAGTGGAACACGCGGCGCAGTTGAACGCATACAGCACTTCGGTTTATATTCCAGAAAGCAGATCGTCATGAAGTGGGCACGTGTAGCAAAGGAAATCAAAAAGGCACAAACGACGCATTCAGCGGCGTACGCGGAGACTTCAATAATCCGGGCACGTGTTTTCGTAGAAGTAGCTGAAAAGCACAAACATGAGTCACCCAAATTCAGGCACTCAGACAAGTTCCAATAAAATATAGCATTTTGTATGGTTACGCCGCCATTCCACTGGTGCTTTTTTTTTTTTTTGCTCAGGCAGGAATTTGAGCGCAGCAGCGAAAAAAGATCTAACAAGCAATTTTGTGTCTCTGCGGAATAGAATACGCAAACTCATACTGCCATAGCTGTTTTTCGTCACGGGAGCAATAAACGCAGAAGGTCATGCGTTCAACATGTTGTTTCGCGTTGAACAACCCTAAGTAGTTTTCCCTTTCCGACACACAATACATATACGGACTACTCACCACTAAGAATGCCCCCGAAAACATACGGAATGTAGTTTGTCCATTTTCGATGTCTGTGTGTGCATGTCTGCATGTATGCGTGTGTGCGCACGTATGCGTGAATGTGAGTGTGTGCGTGCATGTGGCTGTGTGTATGTCCGCACGTGTTCCTGCGTGTGTGTGTGAGCGTGTGTGTCTGCACGCGTCTTCGTGTGTGTATGTGTGCGTGCGTGAGTCTGCGTGTGGTTGTGCCATGTCGTGTGTGTGCGAGTGGTGCTGTGTGTGGTGCGTGTGTGTGTGCGTGTCGTGGTGGTGTGTGGTGTGTGCTGCTCGTGTGCTGGTGTGGTGTGCGTGTGCGTGTGTCGTGCGTGTGTTTTGTGTGTGGGTGCGGGTGCTGGTGCGTGCTGGTGCTGTGCGTGCGTCTGGTGTGTTGTGGTGTGGGTGGTGCGTGTGCGTGCGTGCTTGTTGTGTGTGTGTGTGCTGGTGTGTGTGTGCGTCGTGTGTGTCGTGGTGCGTGCGTGGTGTCTGTGGTGTGTGTGTGCGTGTTGTGTGTGTCGTGTGCGTGGTGCGTCTGTGTGTGGTGGTGTCTGTGGTGCGTGTGGCTCTGGGGGTCGTGTGTGTGTGTGTGTGTGTGCGTGTCGTGGTCGTGCGTGTCGTGGGTGTGCGTTGCGTGTGGTGTGTGCTGTGCGTGCGTGGTTCTGGTGTGTGTGTGGTGGGTGCGGTGGTGCGTGTCGTGCGTGCGTGTTGTGTGGTGTGTGTGTGTGTGTGTGTGTGCGTGGTGCGTGGTGCGTGCATGCGTGCGTGCGTGCGTGCGCGCGCGCGCCTGCATGACGCTAGGCGTGAGTGAAATAAAAAATGTTTTAAATGCTTGAAAGAGAGGAAAATTAAACGTTGAGCGCACCTTGGTGACAAAACACGGTCTTCAAAATAAGGGTACGATACCTTGCTAACTTGACAATTTGGTGGACGTTCATCCGCTACTTTCTCTAGAATTTGTCTGAGCATAACTGCAGACTGCAGACACCGTACGTGTTGCCCATGCACACTAATGCGCGTGAAATAAGCTTTCCCACAGAAAGTGTCCACTTGCAGTGGTGCACCCTTTACAGGAGCACACAAACACTTATCACGAAGCTTTGGCGGTACAAACGATCACGCATTGAGTTACTCAGTGCATTTTAAAACAGAAAACCTTGCCTTTCTCATCAAACACGAAAGTGTCCGTGGCTGTAGTCGGTGACAACACGAATGGTTCCAAAATAGCCGTCGCTTGTTAAGACAAAATAAACAGGTAAAAACACACTTTTTCCCCAGAACCAGGGCCGCAGCGCAGAGGTCAGGTACGCTAACCCCGGCGCTAACTCACACGACGACAGAATAAAACAATTAGTCATATTTGTGTGCCGAGACAGGCGAACGCGACGGCACGTGAGCATAACAGGTTCACGTGGAAGAGAGCTCTCACTGTGGATAAGCTGCTGCATCAACTGCGGTCAGTCTGCCTCCAAGATAATCGTGGCCGAGGGAAAAAACCAACGAAAGTGGAGACAGCGGCGCGAACGTGATGATGCAAAAGGGGAGGAGTCTTAAAATTACGTCGGAAGGCTTACGTGTCCGATAATTTTTTCGATACACGATTCGATTCCCCATACGTCGTGTGTATCAATAACCGGTCCGTGGTTGTTCCCCTGCCCTGAGGACAAACAGGGGGACGGGGGTAACAAAAGGGGGGCCATCTGTCGAGAGAACGTTAAAGTAGCACTCAAGTGGCAAACCTTGTGCTACTAGCAATGAATAAACACCGTAAAAACATTGAAAAACATTTTTATTTAAAGTTTCCCAAATGTGCAAGTGTGCAACGTGGTGTCTGACTTCAAAATAAATTACTTTTACCCACCGCCTCCACCACCCCCTAATTTTAAAGCGAATGTTTGTTGAATATACTGCTTTATTAAAAGTAAATGCTCATCAATACTTAGTTTGTATCAACAGATGCCGCGCCAACACGATTACTCTCTATTCAGTTCGAAGCCAGGCTGGGATTCGGGAGCAAAGATTAGCAACTGGCGCATTGTGAAGAATTTCTTGTCACATATACGTGTACAACTAGCCGTGAAATGGCTTACGGTTTCTACTGAAATCAAAGCTCGCATGCTACTCACAGCAATGGTATTTACTGCACGCACTATTTAACGAGGAAGCTAACACGCACCGTCAAAGCTATGCCGGGATAAAACCAAGAAAGTAGAAACTTGCTACGGACGCATTCGAGCACCCCAACGTCGACCACGAACCCCTCGGTGACGTCCCCGATGTAGACCAAGTTTTTAAGAACCCTATTTTCGTGGTCTTTCCAGCCTTCCCTACAAACCAGAAACCCATAAGGGGACGATGGTGTGAAATTTCTGAATTATTTCCAGAGTGAGGGCACTAGAAGTTCGGTTGGACGAGGCTTTTAGAGCTATGCCCATACAGATGATCAACCGCGTTTCTAATCAAGCGTTGGCGAACGGTTTTGAATATCGTGGCAGATTACTGAACGCCTTTTTACCAAGAATGCACTCGTGGTGTATTGCTGTATTTGCAATGGCATGAAGTGGCGCAGTGGTACTGAGCGCTGGATTGCCAGAAAGTGCTCTTCCGATTTCTCACTGACAATAATAGAACAACGTTTTTGGGGAGTCGACAACAGTCAATAAAGCATGTTCAATTCAATAATAATGAAGGTTGCAATCTGCATAAAGCGACCGCTAGGAATGCCTCTACCAAGGTTTCTGTGTTTTAGGAAGCATTGTAAGCACTGTAAGACCAATACTTCAACGTTAATTTGCTCTTGTTCTTTCAATATCTTCTGTTCTTACTTGCGTTCAGCCTGCTTTTACCCTGGCGTTCTGCCCGTTAAGGGGGTAAATAGGGATTCGGAAAGAATTCGTGAAAGTCAGTTAAAAAAAGTTGCCGAAATTTGGAGGCGATAACAACAACAGTAAAAAATACATTTTTAATTCTTTTTTAGTTTTATTGAAAAATTAAACCACCACTTACATATTTTACATTGAGTTTTCACCGAGTGCCAACACGCCTTCACGTGCTGCTTCAGCAGCAAACGTGCAACAAATAGGAAAATCGCAACACATTTCGGCCTGTCTCACGAATCATTGCCCCCTAGTCAATTGCATATTTTTATCCCCATATCCCGCTTTCGCAAAAAGAAAGCGAAGTTATTTCTCCGCTTTTACCGCGGTCGAAGCCATTGTTCTTTTCACCACCCTGTCCCTCGCCGAACCCGCATTTGACGTCGTTCAGCCTTGCTCCAGCCTGCCATCTCGCTGCGGTTCTCATTTCCTGCCTCCCTCCTTTTCCCCATTTCCCCTTATTTTCATTCCTGTCGCAACTCGTTCCCTTTCTTCCCTAACTCTTCCCGCAGCGCTAACCAGGCGCGGGCGCGCTCCTGCCACATGCCAACACACGGTGTGTAGAGAATTAGGGCCGTACAGGTTCACCCTTTCTCCCTATTTATTCCCCTTTTCTGAGTAAAGCCGTCCGTCATGGAAGGCTTCCAACTCACCGCTGCTCCGTCGTTATCCTTCCAGAACGTCCCCTTTTACTTTAGCACCATTTTGTCACTGACGCAGCCTACCAAAAGCCTGGTTTTACGTCACAGGTGACAGAACAAGCCAGGGGACAGCCCTGCGTCCGGCTCGGCATTTTCCCTTGGTATACCAAAAGCAGCCTATTTTCTCCTCCTCATCTTCCCTCTCTCAATCCCTCTCTTCCCTAGCGTCCCACGCTCCACTGTAGCTGTAGTATTCCCTCCCGTCCGCACTGGCTCCCTCATTTACCCCCTTCAGCCCTGCTCACGCGGCATTCTGTTGCTTCGCGATTCCCCCTGTAGCAAGAGGCGTGCCGTTATCCCGTTTGGGGAGCGCACGAACGAACGACAACGATGACGGCGCCCTACGGGGGAGAGTTGGGGAAGAGAGGGAAGTGAGCGAGTGAGCCGCCGAGCAACGGAGGGGAAGATGAGGGAAAGGGGGTTAACGAGGAAAGCAGGCGGATAGGGAGGACGTAGGGAAGGAGGGAGAGTGGCGCCTTCTTATTACCGTTCGACCATTGCGATTCGCAGTCACGCTCCGCTTGGCTCTGGATGACGAGTCGTGCAAGTAAGCAGCGCAAGCAGAACCGCTGCTGCAGAGGCAGCAAGGCTGCACGGAAGAACCGCGGCCGACGAACGAGCGAGCTGGGGGGAAAAAGGAAGCGGGGGGACACTTGGGGGGGAAGAAGAAGAAGAAAAGAGGGAGCTGGTCGGTTCGGTCGGTGCGTGAAACCAGGTGAAACACTCGGCTTAGCTTTCTTTCTTCTCTCTCTCTCTTTCTCTTTCCTCCGCGCCGCTTTGTCGCTCTCCCCTTTCTCTCTCTCTCTCCCTTTCCTCCCCACGGAGTGGCCGGCCAGTGTTGCAGTCGGTGCTCCGAGCAACCTCGTTTCCTGGAAGGGAGTGTTACGTGCGCAGTAGGAGCTGCCGTGGCGTCCTTGTCACCTTTTTTCGGTCAGTGTTATCGAGCTGTTACATCCAAAGGAGAAACGCAGTAATTAACTGCTAGAGTTGTACAATAACCACACCTGCAGCACTCCTGAGCAGGTGACATTAGGTAATAGAGGTAAAATAGCAGCCGAAGCTCCAGTACGGGAGCTTAATAGGAGAAATGGACGTCCAGAGAGCTCGAAGGGCAGCGTAAGATTTTGTCTAAAGAAGGTGCTCCTTCGAATTGCCCTTTGCAGGGGAGCTGATGGTATATCTAAGCCACGTCGCACACATTATTACGCCATACTGACCCAACGACCGGCGGATAGCGAGGCAGAGCACATAACGCGCTGTTGCGTCTCGTTTGGCATTCCCCGTTCGGAAATGGGCGCTGTTAGATCACCACCCTAACGATTAGAAAATTCAGGGCGCTTTCTGTCAGAGTGAGTGAGTGACTGAGTAAGTGAGTTGCTGTGAATGAGTGACTGAGGGAGTGACTGGTGACTGAGTGAGTGAATGAGTGAGCGAGTGAGTGAGTGAGTGAATGAGTGAGTGAGTGAGTGTGTGAATGAGTGACTGAGTGAGTGGAGTGAGTGAGTGAGTGATAGTGAGTGAGTGAGTGAGTGATGAGTGAGTGAGTGGAGTGAGTGAGTGAGTGAGTGTGAGTGAGTGAGTGAGTGAGTGAGTGAGTGATGGTGATGTGAGTGAGTGAGTGAGTGAGTGAGTGAGTGAGTGAGTGAGTGAGTGAGTGAGTGAGTGAGTGAGTGAGTGAGTGAGTGAGTGAGTGAGTGAGTGAGTGAATTGATCGGCAGGTTACCTAAGCAAGCAAGCAAGCAAGCAAACGTTCACGTTCACTACAGCTTAGGCGTACCATTGCAACTTGTTCAGATCAAATATCGTCTGTTCCCATACGTGATCGCGTGGAAGCACAAAACACTTCGTACTTGACTCCACGTCTCGGCAAGCAACCACAGACCTGTCCGCAAGGCCTCCTTCAATCCCGAAACACTTGTGCGGCCAATCTATGCCGATGTCCACGAACAACAGTCGCGAGCCGCGCCTGTCCTCCTCACATGCCCCTTTCCCATCTCGCCGGAGCCTCCCTCCACCAGCCAGTTGCACGCGCCAGCGCACTCCGTGCTTCATCTCGTTCAGCGGTCCCGGTGCAGCGGTCTGTCTCGCCGGAGCATTAATGCAACTTTCAGCCGCGGTCGCCGGCCCCCCATAATCCGGAAGCTCACGACTCCTACCTCTATTTCCTTCCCGTCTCTTCCCTTCTTCTGTACTCTAGCTTCCTTTATTTTCGCCGTTCTCGTTGTTCTTTATTGGTTTCGTTATCCGTTAACGAGTTTCTTTTTTCGTTGTTGCTTCTCCTCCGAAGGGCTTTGTCTTTTTTCGCCGATGGGCATCCATTGTTGCCATACTAACTATGACATGCACGCTCAAACCGCTTTCCCTTTTGTTTAGCCCTAACGGATGCTAATGACCCCCGCGGAGAGGATGATAAACAGGAGCTGTCCTATACGAGGTAGATTTAACAGTTGAAACTTGAAGCCATTTACTATAGTAGCAATGAAATTCCTCGGGCGCCTAAGTCTGCTTACGTTGTTCAAAGCGAAAGCCTAGCAGTTATCAAAGACTTTTGCTGATACCTCGCGTTTGCTGCTCTTTCTTTTCATAACAGCGGAGCTCTTCAAACTTGAGCTCCATCCATGCCTGGCGAAGCTCGAAACTAGGCGCAGCAATGTGGAGAGGAGGAAAATGCTGGGCCAAAAAGTGTGAGAGAAAGTGGCGAGGAGGCAAGGAGCCGATGAGCACGTGTGGGGAGCGTGTGCTTCAAGAAAAAAAACACCATTCCTGTGGTCGGAGTCGAATCTGGGTCCCTCGCGTTACGACAGCGCCGTCTATCGGATTGCGCTGTCATCGCATTCGGGGCGCTCAGAATTTCCTTGGGGTTGTTAGCGCGGGCTTTGGACTTCGGCTGAGTTGAAGAAGTCTTTTGATTCGGAATCTGGGAGTTTGGATTTTGGACATTAGGAAGGTGGATTGGGGGCTTTGATTTTATTCTGTTTCGATGATGAAGACCACCAGCTCCGCTGTTTTCCCTATGTCTTCGTATTTCAGTTGCGAAGGTGTCCAAATTTTTTACAGCGAAAGTGTTTAGCAAATCGTAATTTTTCGGGCCCGCAGTTAAAAATACCAAGAAACTGCCAAGAAAGCACACGTGAGCGCGGACCAAGCGGCGACTGCCTGGCAAGTTTGCAAAACCAAGAAAATTTCTAGCGCTCGTGTGTGCGTACCTCACGATGACCGCCAAGCGTCCCCTGCGCACGTTTGTCAAGCCAAGCATACCGACTCAGGGAGACTGGCCAAGATTACGGTGACCGCCCGGCAGTTAAAAAACCAAGAAAATGCCGTGCGCTCGTGCGTGCGTGCGTCGCGGCGACCACCTAGCGCACGTTTGTCAAGCCAAGCATACCCACTTTGAAAGATTGGGCAAGTTTCCCCCAAAAAAGACTCCAGCGTTCGCCGTAATCGTGGCAACACTTGCTCGGAATCACCCCCCCCCCCCCCCAAAAAAAAAAGAAAGAAGCTCACAATTATAGCAAAAATGGTGGAGAAAGGGTTCTTGCGGCAGCGAAGTACAAGCAAATCAGCCGCAATCGTAAACCTAAACCTTCGTGATGGTCGTGGAGGTTGCGTACAGCTTCGCTACTTCAATTCTTACGCGTTAGTGTGAGCGTCCTTCATTTTTCATGGTCTTTTGAGGCGAAATACTCCGACAGGCAGGTTGTCCGCACTTCCCCTGCAGCGTCAGCGCAGGAAGAGCCCTCCGCCGCGTCAACGAGCTCTACGCACGTGCGGCCACGTGCACCTGTCACGGCGCACGCATTGGCCTAGTTCTTGTTCCATTCTGCCAGGGTGCCCGGGTAGCGCTGTAGCAAGAGCCCTTGGCTGCTGCTCAGTCGACCCGGGAAATTTAAATCCCACACGAACCCCATTTATTTTCTCTCTACAGCAGCGGCCATTTCGGGCCCACTCATGTTGACACCGACAGAGACAACGACTACGGCCACTTTTAAGAAGAAGACAGAGAGAAGAAACAGCTAAACACATACCCAGAAAAAATGGCGAGCTTGGAGAAAAAGCGGTGATTGGGGTCGACCCAGCTTCTTGCGGTTTTGCTGAGTTTGGTAGGTTTTTCTAGGCTTTGCTAAGTTCTTTGGGATGTTGCTAGGCTAAATGTTGGTGGGTGAGGCTATGTTTATTCGCATTTTACGATGCCGTATCCGGTCGGTCCCCAGCGGATCCCAGTGGACAAGAAGCGAGGTTGACCCCCAGCTACGCTGTTTTTCCAGCCTTTCCGCCGCTAGCGCAAGCTGCTCAATTTCTTGCATTTTAGTTTGAAGTTTGGAGTTTCAAATTTTATTACAGTAGAATCTCGATAAACGGAAATCGCTTAAACGGAATTGCCGCTTAAACGAAACAGTTGCCTGGAATTTGGTTGGTTTTGTATTCAGATAACGTAAAAAAAACTCTCGGTAATCGGAACTAAAATTTCCGCATCACCGTGTAAACGGAACCAGAAATGGAACTTCTTGTGCAATCCACTGGCATGTGAATCAGCTTTTTACGGTTCCGGCTGTTTCATTTTTATTTTTTTTCTTCCTCCATGCTTTTTTAGCCTTGTTGGCCTCGTAAGCCTCGTCTCGTAAGTGGTTAGCCGTGTTAGCGCAACGAATGCAACACCGCATTTCTTGTTCCAGTCGTTCGGTCTCGATTCTAGACGCCGGGGCTACAGGGCTCACCTCCTGTCGCCTCGTTCGTGCCATCGTGGGGCTATTCGTCCTTCATTACCACGTTGCCGTCTTCTAAATTCGGTGGCTCGTAAGCACTCGCGAAGTTGAGGCCTCTAGCCTCCGTGAAGATGCAGTTGCAAGGACTCAAGCAAAAATAATTGACGCATTTTGTAGTGCACAGCGACTCATTGTTGCCAAATCAACTTTGTGAATTCTGTGCCTACGCTTCTTGTAGTTTTCTTGCTTTCTGAAAACTATCAGCTACAGTCACTTTCTAGTGGTTACAGTTCCATGAAATGCCCTTAGAAGTGTGTACGCACATAAATTTGCACCTTAGAACATCTCTCTCAGTAGACGGAACTCCTGTTAAACGGAACTAATTTTTCCGGTCCCTTGAAGTTCCGTTTATCAAGAGTCTACTGTATTTATATAGCCGAAGAAAGACTATCACCTATAGCAAGGTGTGCGCATACGCATATGCCCCTTGTGCTCACACTCGAGCAGGCGCGAAAGGCGGCTTCTCCGTTCTTATACGTTATCTGCGGTGGTGCACCCTTTACAGGCGGCTGAGATATTTTTCTTGGTATTTTCTTTTCTAACGCCACTTGACGAAGCTCAACCTTAAACAGCTGCGCTTTTAAAACTTAGACGCGTTTTAGAATGTACAGATGGACAGCACATAACATATGGGGAACAGAAAATCAAATGTGAGAAACTCTGCTTGCAGCCATAAAGGACTCCATTGAGTACCACCTGTCCGAAGCACGACCTCTTCTCTTCGGTGCACGGACGCCGGCCTGAACACAGGTGTGGCGTCCGCGACAGGAGACCCACCGAGCCGCAGTGCGTAATGGGGCGGTGAGATAGAGAAAGGAGACCGCGGGGTCAGTTATGGAGGAAACAAAAACGACAGAAAAATGAGGTGGTCAAGCCGGCAAGCCACGGACGCCGATCAGGAAGAAGACGCAAGCCGACTCGATGTCCGCACAGTTAGAGCCACGCGCGCGCGACGCCCCCGACAAGGCCGCACTCTACTGGCCACCGCTGCGGCTGTCGCGTCCAGACGATCATTAACGTCCCCTTTTCGAAGAGCTCAGCAAAGCCAAGCCAAGTCAAGCCAAGCCACGTCGCCTCCGCTTGCGTCAGTCGAGTACGCGAGCTGTCCTGCACCTCGTTACGAAAGGGGAACGCCGCTTTCAGTCCCCGCTCTATTGGCTGGGCAGGACGGCGAGACAAAGCGAAAAAAGGGGGCGACGTTTTGGGTTATAGAGCGTGTGTGAGGGGGGATACTCCGCTTTTGGCTATCTCATTTTCTCCCTTTGCTGCCGACAAGACTGTCTGGTCGCCGCCGCGGTAATGAAAAGCTGGATGGAAACCCTACAGCGCATGCGTGGCTTTCGGAGCCCACGGCAAGTTCCCGTCTGTCGTCTACCGCGTTCACGCGAGCTTCTATGTCATCTTTACATAGCCTACAACGTCCACGCTAAGGTCTTCCGTCACAATCATCGGTATCTTCCTTAGAATCGTGTATTAATCGTAAAATAGTGAGATAGAAGAACTATATTTCATCAGAGATATGCACAGGAAATTTGAAGGCTCTGTAGATGTCATTACCTCTCCGACAGATCTGTATTTATGTCCACGATGGACGGCGAAACAGCCTCTCACAATGTCACGTGAGGTGTGCCCCAGGGCGGTATTTTAAGCCCAACCCTATTTAATATCAGGTGCATCAGAATTGAGAAGTGCGTGCCACACGCTGTTGAAATATTGCTCTATGCCGATATCTGCATCTGGAGCTCTGGCCGTAACAGGCGTGTTTTACGAGCTCGCCTTCAAAAAGCATTCAGTTCATTTGCGAACTTTTTGTCAAGACGCGGCCTCGAAATCTCGGCTAGTAAATGTGCGGCAATAGCCTTCACGAGGCGTGATGTCTCCCGCTATCGTCTTTCAGCGACAGGGGCCCCCATGCCCTTTGTGGACTGACACCGATTGAGGCTGTTCTGTTGGGCCCCTCCCACGTCTCTACACAGACCTCTGCGAAGGACTGCTCCGATAGAGACTCCTATAGCACTCAGCCCCCTTTCCAAAACCAACACAAGGCTGTTAGAAAGCATGCAGGCCTGAGCTCTGCGATTTTGTCTTGTCTTTCCGAGGACAACTTGTACGCTGGGGGCCATACGAGAGTCTATGTGCTTCTTACCCAGTAAACTGGCCTAAGAGGAGTAGTCTCGCACACATCTGCGGCTGCCGACAGGGGCTCGTGGTCACACGTTGGGTTCTAGCTCCGCCTTAGTAGTACAAGACACCCTACCTCCCTTGTGTCAGAAGCACCCTGTGCCACTTCATCCCCCCCCCCTCCTGGATGTACTCCCCCTGGCGAATTGTCACCACAATACCGGCATCAGCAGTAAATCCAGGTTGCCAATTCCAGTCCTGCAGTACTTTAATCTAGAGCACATGTTGAATTGCTATCCTAACCACAAGGGTATTTACACTGATACATCGGTGACGGCCACCTCATCTACGGTAGGAATCTGGGTTCCATCGACGCGGGCCACAATTGCGGCCAGGCTAAGCCACAAAACAACGCCGACGACCTCAGAACTTGCTGCCTTGCGCTCTGCTTTGCAATGCATCCTTCATGCTTCAACAGCTAACCTCATTTCCGCGGAAACAACTGGCCCATGAAATACACACACTAAGCTTGCTTCACGACGTCGTGCTACCGTGGCTACCTGGACAATATGGGGTGAATGGGGATGTGGTGGCCGACGTAACAGCTTGCGCGGCCCACACCCAATATAGCGTTATCATACCGATTCCTTTCTCTCGGCGTGATGCCGCGACGCTTACGTACTCTGGGGAGCGGCATTCACAACTCTCAATATGGAAGGACTGATCAAAAAAATTATCAGCTATTGTACAGAATTGATCCCGCCTGCACTTTCCGAATGCCGTGTGGCCTGCGAAAACGCGACGAAGCCGTTGTTCACTCGCCTCAACGTCGCTTTAAACGGGTTTTACATGCACACGACGCGCCGAGTAGCCTCCCCTCGCTATCACGCTTGCAGTGTTCGTAAGGACATAGAACGTGTACTATGTGTGTGTACCCACTATGACACCCCACGCTAAACCTTGAAAAAAAAATCTTTGGGACTGCGTGCCGATGCACCACTGAAACTTTACGGCGTCATCGGTCCATGGCACTCCACTGCCGCGGCAACACGGAGTACACGGGCCTTGGTGAGATTTCTCCGTGACTCCGGCCTGAACGAAACTCTGTGAAAGTTTGCTTTAAACTTTATACTACTGTGCGTGTCTGTGTGTGTGTTTGTGTGCGTGTGTGGGTGTGGTGTGGGTGTGGTGTGGGTGTGGGTGTGGACGTGTGGTGTGGTGTTGGTGCGTGGCGGGTGTGCTGTGTTCTGTGGTGTCGTGCGTGGTGGTGGCTGTGTAGTGTGTGTTGCGTGCGCGCGTGGTGCGTGTGTGTGTGTGCGTGCGTGTGTGTGTGTGTGTGTGTGTGCGTGGTGTGTGGTGTGTTGTGGTGTGTGTGTGTGTGTGTTGTGTGTGTGTGTGTGTGTGTGTGTGTGTGGGGTGTGTGTGTGTGTGTTGTGGTGTGTGTGTTGTTGTGTGTGTGTGTGTGTGTGTTGCTCCAATTGTCGGTTTCTGTGTGCTTATTTGCGTTTGTTAGTGTTTGTGTGAGTTTTTGTGAGTTCACTTCCTTCGCTCATTGTCCCCCCACGCATGTTCACATGGAGTAGCAAGCCAAGCTCACTGCTAGGCTGACTTCACTTCATCATTAAAGGCATCCCTCGTCCTGCTCATCTAGGGCTCTTACTGAATACTCCCATCCCGGTACATCCAAGTAAAATGCAACGTAATTCGGCTTCACTACTGATCACAAATGCGTTGCTGGAAATACATTTTTCTAGAGGCAATACAAGCCGTCTGATACCAACGAATGGAGCGCCAAGCACCTTTATAATTGCATTTTACTAGCAAGAAAGAGACGCGAACGAAGAAGTACACAGGACGCTCACTAATTTTTTTTCAAGCATGCAATGCTGGTAGACAGTCCCTCCATAAAAAACGCAGTGACAGTACTTGAATCACAATTCCAGGTACGCACAAGGTCTTCTCTGGTGACGGGACACGTCACCAGAGAGGACCTTAGGCACACGTGCAGGTACCGGATTTGCCTCTGAAGCTCTGACCTGAGGATCCTGGTGATTCTTCTTGCGTAGCCCATGGACGCACGGCAAGGCAAAAACACAGCTGTACTTCTTCTTCGTCCGCGTCCGTTTTTTGCTAGTAAAATGCAGTCAGACAACCAACTAGCCCAGCTTTCTGCCTTGACCTTTATTAAATACATCCATTAACCCCGTGTACCCCTTTGGCGCTACAAACATACAAGTCACTTTAAAGTGGGCCTCACTACTACACACAAAGCGGCGGGGCTCAATTGTGGGACGACAAATTGCTGAAAGGCATACTTAAGGAGGGGGGGGGGGGGCAACATAAGAGTCTTATTTAAAAATGTGAATCCTTGGCGTCTTTTTTGACAAAATTTTTCTATCTGGCGAAACTGTGACTGTTCGCGCGTTACAGATGAAGAGACGCGTTTCCTGTTTGGATCCACATAGACGTTTTTAAGCATTTAAATCAAAGGAACAGTTTCATCCCGCACTCTTCGCGTGGAACTGGCTCGAACAATTGCCACCAACCCAGAGCCACGACTCTTTGCGGCTGGCTTTATCGGGGAGCCAGGCGACCCTTTTTTTCCCGCCCGAGAGGGCTCGCTTCCCGGGGACGTCGTCCAACGACGACAGTCGGTACGTGCTCTCTGGGAGGTCGAGCAGCGGCAAGTCGACACAACGGCGAGCGCTCGTACCGACGTCCGCGCTGCCAGGAAACACCGCGCGCTCCCTGCTCCTCCCAAACGGGAAACCTCATCCCCCCAAATGCCTCTCTTCCCCTCCCCATTTTCCACGTTCCGCCAGCCACGACTACTTCGGCGTGAGCCGAACTAAAAAAATGAAATTCGGGTGTTGTCACGTTCGTTCTCGAAATCGGGGCGATGCTCGCGGAGCAGCGCTCGGAACAAGTCGAGTGAGTTCGCCTGCCTCTTTTCTCCTCAATTAATTCTCGTTGCCAGCCCAAACGCTCCCGTGCTTTCATATCCTCCGACTCCCGCTTCCCGCCGCCGTCCCCCTTCCCTGCCTCATTCACTCCAAAACGTTCTCGTTTGCCTGTCGCCTGTTTAAAGCTTAATTTCTGCTCTCGGCTTCGAGCTCAACAACCAGACAGCGCTCCCATTACACACCACCTTGACGAGAAGGCCTGGATACTGCGTCGGCGTTCTAAATAGCCACATCATTCAATCTGGCTATTCCCAATCCGACGTTATTGAGATCAAATGAGTAATAAAACCTACACACGCCAACACGCAGCCACAAAACTAGTGGCAGCGAAGAACCGATTGAGACACGCGATCTGAAAGGTGTGGCAACCATTTTGCCGGATAACGCATCACACGTTAGGAGCTGGCGTGATTTTTTTTTTTTTCGTATGCCCCTGCTTCCCCCGAACCTTTATTTCCTTCTCATTTTCGCCGTCGCGGGAGTTGGGGTCGACGTTGTCGCTTCGCAGTCGTCGTTTTCTCTCTCTCTTTCTCTCTCCCAAGTCGAGGGAAGAACTTGGTTGTAGGTCGTATTCGCCCGACGTTTACATATCTTGTCAAGAGGATCGTCGTTGTTTGCCCCAATTTCGCTTAATTGTTTCACGTGCCCTCCCCTCCCTCCCCTTTTTTTTTCCTTCGCGCATAGCGAACCTTCGCATCCTTCTCACTTCTATCCTGACTTTTCCGGAATCTCTGCGCCTCATCACGCTTTTTTCGGTGTGTACAGTTCATCGTTGCTCCCTTTTGTATTATCACTTGCCTTCGTTTTCTCGCTCTTGGTTCTCCGTTCGATTTCACTTGAGCGTACTATCGATTTCTTTGCTCTTCATTTACACCCGCTCTCTGTGTTTCTTGTCTTTTATCTCACCATCCTCTTTTCTTGCCCTTCGCTCCGACCCTTGTATCACTTACCTTGCCGTTTAATTCTCATCTTTTTTTTTTTCGCGCTCGTACGTGACTCAGTTCCCGTTAGATATTTATATCTGTCAGCGCTGGGCTGTGTCATAACCGCTGTTTCCTCAGAGCTCGCGTACTCTATTCCTAGCGCCTCCTGTGCTGTCTTGTAAAGCCACGTGCTCGTTAAAGGCGTGCGACATTATTCGGGACGCTTGCCGATATGCGTAATTTGCACTGTGCCGTGGTAGGTGGACGTATGTGTATGGAAAGATTGGCCAACGTCGTTAATTATTACTGAAAAAAAAAACCAGGCGCAAAAGAACGAGAAACGGATAGCACAGCGCTGTCCTGTCCGTTTCTCGCTCTTTTGTGCCTCATTTTTCTGCGCTGATCATTAATGACGAACATTCACGAACTGGCCCAATTCAGAGTCCTCTTGAAGATCGGCCAAGTTTACACATTGCGCCGTCTATTGTCATATTTGAAGGTATTTTCTTGCGCGAACAAAAGATGGCTCACCCCGGCAAACACGTTTGCCGTCGATCCGTGTATACAGAGAGCGGCAGAAGAAGACAGAACGGCCGGGCGTGTGCGGAGAGGGGTGACGTCACGCTGAGCCGGCAGCGGTGGCTCAGCCTTCGGGCATCTTCCAGGCCAATGGCTCGGAAAGCGACTGCTCCTCCGTGCCGCCCGCCCTCGACGTGCCCGTCACCTGACCTCCCACTGTTAAGCGGAGTTTCGAACGAATGCATAGCCGAGTAGGCGCAAAAAAAAGATGGCATGGACAGCAGAAGAAGCGACAGGTAACTGCCAAGGCGAGCAAATGTGACCATTGAGACAGTTCGAGTGCTAAGAGCAGTTGATTCGGTGTACGACGGGCGTGCGAGAAACGCCGCGTGACGAGTTTCTAAAGCCGCAGCGGAGCGGGCTCTTCCAGGAGAACCACACGTTCACGAAGGAGAGAGATGAGATGCTCACGCCTTTTGAACATATCCACCAATGCATCATTCATTAATTTCTTTTTTAAATGCAGAGCATTTCTTAGCCTCGCCTCTTCCTGCGTCGGACGGCGTCCACAGCTCCGCGTCCGCAGCAGGTGCGCCTCTCCTCCTTCCCTCCTCTCTCTCAACAGCAGCTGGCGCGCGCATGCGTCGTAGTCAGCCCGTTCGCTCCGTCGCGGTCTCGGCGTAACAGGTGCGTGATAGCAGCGCGGTGGGGCGTGGAAGGGCGCGCGCTGCTTGCGCATGCGCACTCTCCCCACCGTACTGCTCTTCCTCTACTGCGCGCGCTGCAAATATAAAGCGGCTAGCGGTCGCTCGTGCTTCAGTCTCTGCGTTGCTCCTTCCTTCATTGGTTGACGCTCGCTCCCACGTTTACTCGTGTCTGCTACTCCAGCATCACGGAAGAAGCGATGGAAGCAACACTGCCTTCAACCAGTACTGAGGCCCCAATGCTCTGCATTTACTCGTGTTCCCCTCGCGGGAAGGCGCGGGAATTTTTGTCACTCTTTTAAGCCTCTGCTAAAGCAATCCAGCCGATCTGCAGAGTTGTGTGGAAGTTCTGTGCCGGCCCAGCGTTCTGGGTAACTCGGTTTGTTCTGATTGAGCGTATACTTTGTCTATGCAGCTCAGAGCGTATATTTGCAACTTGGGGTAGTTTTCTGCGCCTTTTAGGTCGGTTTAAGATATCGTTTCGTTAATTTTGCGTGGCTTAGTTTCTTTTAAGTCATAATGTCAAATCCGGCTAGCTATCTCCGGTTGCGAGGCCTTGGACGTCCATGACTGCACAGAAGGCAGCGCCTCGTTTTGCTTATCTTGCATCACAACAGTGTCGTCTGGACTCAGCCAATGAGGACTCGCTTGAAATGCACATCTTGAAAAGACATGAAATGAATAATACCCCTGCTACATTAGCGTCCGAATGTCATTTGAACCAAATGTCATTTTACTCAAAAGCCAAGATGTGCTGCTACTCTAGGTTTTGAAACGCCATTCGGCTAAAATGACATTCGAGCCAAATGAGCACCGAGAGAGACATTTGGGATTTCAAATGCCATTTCTAGCACTCTCGCACGCAGCGTCTTCGATCGGCAAAAAAAATGTAATACTTCCGTGCGTAAAACAAACGAAATATTTTTTTGTTAGTGGCACTTTGTTCACTGTACATGTACTTAAAATATGAAATCAACAAATTTAATTTTCATACTCTTAAAACCAGTGGGTCAGTCGCAAAAAAAAATAAAAACTACGCAAGACAGCCACCACGTTAGAGCCAATACTGTTGTCTCTTCTAATTTAATATAATTTTACTGCCTTAGACTGCTCCTCAATTTGATTGTTGTATTATTGTACGAAAGCGGAACGGGGCGACAGCAGCGCCACTACAGCGCGGCGAGCTATTGTGAAAGCTTTCCAATGCCATCGAAATCGTAGTGTAGCACGGCGGATTCTGAATGGCATTCGAAGCACCCCATTTGAGTCAAATGACATTTGGTTCAAATGACATTCGGACCCTAGTGTGGCCGAGGTATTAAACTCAAAACTACGCCCCAGCGTGCGTCTTGCTTCCGCCATGCCTTCGAGCGCTACCAAGATGCTGTCCTGGCCACGTAACCAGACATCCTACCTCCTCGCTTTCGATTCACCGCATCTGCGTCACATCATTGTCACCATTTGTCTATACTCCATATACTTGAAAATGAAGCGGTGGGAATGCTTACTGTCGAATGCTTACAGTTCCTCAGCAGGACCACCATACAAAATTCCCCTGCCCTCACCCCATCCCAGAAAAAACCGCAAAACCACACTGCGACAATTACAAGCAGGAACATCGTCCATGCAAGCACGATTGCATTGCTTCTTATTCTCGCAGTACGCTGATTTATGCAAGTTTTGGCCACAACTAGGTACCCTCTCATATATATTTTTGTAGCAGTAGTTAAATGGGTCAGACATTTCAACGTCACATAGCGCGAAGGATATATGTAACACGTAATGTAGCGTTTGCATTTGAGGCAGGACGCAAGAACATTACCGAGCCTAGCAGAGCTATTTTAATTAAAAATAAATACTTCAGTGCCTGTTACGAAAGTAAAACAATACTTTCGCATCTCGGCTAAAACAACTACGCCGAAAACAGGCGAAATTATTGCAAAAAGAATGGCCACGTATCCGCTAAGTTCCCCACAAATGTCGTCGAAAGACGATCCAGTCTTCCGCCGCCCATGCCACGTAAATGCCTCGTTCTCTGCCTTTCTCGCCCATGTCTGACGCTCTTCCACTCCCATTATCGCAATTCCAATGATAAACAGAGTGGAGGTTTGCTCATGTTAGTTCAATTTTTCCGCGTTCCGCTGCTCGCACCATCTACTGGAACCTTTTGTTACTCTTGAACTTGGAACACTGCCACAAGAGCGCGCCGCGAGCGTTTTTTGTATTTTAGGATGAAACATTTTTTCAAGGCATATTTTTTATTTGCTATCCCAAAAATTAGGCAACTATGTATTTTTAATTAAAAGAACAATGCAAATATCCCTAATGTAGTAACGCCTTGCGTCAAATATGCCTAATGTTTTCTTTTTGCTCAAAAATGTTGACAAGCATGAGCATTGCCACCAGACTTAGTAGTTTAGGAATGTTTTGCCTATATTGCTTGTATTCACTGGCGATGTGCGCATGCAAGCAACCATGTGAGTGCGTCGTCACTGGTTACGTCGGGCTCCGTGGGATGGCGGTACTTGTCCGTGCTAAGCACATGACTGTACAAACTCTACCTCACCGAACGCAAAGTATTGCCTCGAGTCCACTGTGAGTGCGATTAATAACATCTCTGTTGACACCACCGTTGAGAATCTGGTTGAAATGGAGCAGACGACGCACGCTGGTGATTTTTTTTCTTCGGCGTGCGGGCGCAGTGGCCCAAGCCGCGCCATGTCAGTGGCGCATCGGCCATGCCTGTGGCCGTTTCCAGTGTTGCCTAGCGAAGAAATGGACAGCTTGACTTAGACTTTTCAACGAATACCACCTATAAACATCTAATTGAAGAATACATTTAACGTTTTGCTGTGTTGCTGAATCAGGAGACAGACAGACTGACCGATAGAAAGACAAAAAGTTTTGCATTTCAGTAGCCCAAGGGAGGCTATCGTCTTTAACAAAGAAAGAATAGACTGTCATACGCAGTCTGCAGAAGCGGTGCCGCAACACCTTTCCTAAAAAAATTAGCAGTGGCTAATTAGCTCGGCTATGCCCAATCCAATCCAATCCAATCCAATCCAATTCAGTCCAGTCCAGTCCAGTCCAGTCCAGTCCAGTCCAGTCCAGTCCAGTCCAATCCAATCCAGTCCAGTCCAGTCACTGCTCCTCGCGCTTGCGCAGCACAGCCCTTCAGGGTCCACGCGAAACTGCTCAATTTCGGCCAGTGTAGCTTACGCTACAAAAATAAAAGACAGGCTCCCTCTCTAGCCTCGCGCCGTATGCAAGACCCACGCAGCTGGCCTCCCGGGAGCATCGCCTACGGCACTGACGCTTAGGCTGAGCGCTGCCCGTTTTGGTTTCCGGTTTTCAATGCATTTTGTTATTACCAGTCTTTCTCAGCATAATCAAGCTTACCTTTTTTTTTCTTGAATCGCTTCTGAAGCCAGCACAACTGCATTGTTATGACGTCGCGCTGTGAATTCTACGCGGTTCTTGATCCGCGCCTTCTCGGTCCCGTTTGACACGGCGCCAAACAAGAATTCTTTTTCAGGCTCTCCTGGTTGCCAAAGTTCAGCGACCGCTGGCTGGGCACTCACGCAAAACTGATCAATGGCAGCTATTTTTTTGTTGAATGCTCAGCAGGAAGCAATTCATGCCTTGCTAACCAGAACACTGGAAAGTTGAGAGGACTAGACAGTGGCCAAAGCTTTTTATGGGAATACAGGGAGGTTAACCAGAGTTTGGGATCGCCGAGGGCCTACTCAGGAAAGAGCAGAAGACTAAATGGTTGGCATGGTTTTACCCACCCATTCGTAGAAAATGCTATTCGGTGTGAATGTCCGCCATATGTTTTGAGTCAAAAAAAGTAACCCTCCACACTGTGCAGTAAAACGGTGAAACATGAGCGTGTATGATTGAAATATAAGCATGATCTAAGACAGGGACAAGAAAAAGGACCGACACCAGCGCTTACTATCAACTAAACAAAAAGCTTCACTTCTCGGAAAGCAGACATTCACACGTTATTGCTCTCTGTTCGGCGCAGCCAGTAACAAAAGCCGATCAACCATTTCAAGTAACCTTTCGGCACAGCCGCAGCCTCGTGGTTCCTGAAGCGTGCATGACAGTCCAAACAAGACCAACCCTTCCCCTCCAGCCAGGATCAGGCATTAATGACGAAACACCACCAACATTTCACAATTCTAACTTTGGCAAGCGTTCGTTCCCTGTTTCGCATACGCACGCGTCCTTCTGCGACCTCAAGAACGATTCGCAGCCGAGGTTTTGCGTCATGGACGTGAGCAGGTAGGCCGTGGACCGGCACGCGTCTTTAGTGGCCGCCGCAGCCTTGGTGTCGCACACGTAGTCCAAGCAGGCCTTGAAGTCGGCGTCGCAGCTGTCCTTGTCCGCGAGGCAGGTGTCGTAGCAGAGGTCATGCTCGTTGCAGCACCACTCAAGGTCCGGGTGAGGCAGCGCCGACGCCGGCAGGCGGAAGGAGTCGATGCCGCAGCCGTTTGCAGACCGCTTGTGCGTGGTGCGGGGAGACGGCGTCTGGGTTCCACCGGAGCAGCTGAACTTGCACTTGCCGGGGACGTCGGCGCCGCTTGTTTTGTCGCCGCGAGCTTCCGGCGATGGGCTGGAAATGGAGGAGACCAGCAGAAGGCTAGAGACGAAGAGGGTGACGTGTATGGACGACATAGCTGGGTGGAGTTCTGAATATGATGGTGTCGGTGATGATGGTGGTGGTGGGAGTAACGCTGGCACTGAAAATGATGATAATGATGCAACGACGACTCTTATGAAGGTGATGGTGGTGATGACGAAGACGTCGGTATGATGACGATGGGGGTGTTGGTGTCGAGAATGACGACAACGATAATGATGATGACAACGGTAGTGAAGATTACGAGGATTACGACGGTGACGACGACGTTATTTATGGTGATTACTTGTTTTGTTTCTCTGTCCTTTACCCCTTGTTCTCTCAGGTATGTTCCTCGAAGCTTTAATCATTAATTATTTGATTCAAACCTTTATCGGAGGAAAGGGGATGACCGGAGGCCGTGCTTGGGGAAATGCGAAGTGAAGGGTGGGGGTAGCAAAAGGTCTTCGTCGCACAATTGAATGGCCCTTCTTTCAGCACTCATTTTGCGTCCATGATGTTAATAAGGCTCTTTTCGGGATGGGTAGTCACCCCCAGGCTACACTAATCTCGCACTCTGTATACCATAATTGCCCAGTGCTTGCAGAAAATCGATGTCGTGATTTGGAGGGTGTAGAGTGTCCGTGCCTTGGGGGGACGTGACGGAACATGTCCTGTCTTTGGAGCGCGGAATGACTGCACACCCACGTGAGGTGGTGAAGGTCAGACGATAGTTTTGTTGACAATAAGGGCAATACGGGGGTGGGTGCCCATTCGGATGGTACCATTTCCTCGTAACAGAGGGCGTGTAGGCTCTGTTGGCGATGCTTTTGTTAATGAATATCTCGGCAACCGTGGGTATTTGAAGGCTCTGTGGCAGATATCCTTTAGGAGTTTGACGTAGTAGGTTAATCTTGCGTTGAACATGGCGAGCATCCAGTTCCAGGTGTGGGTTCGTGCAAGGCACGACGGCAGAAGGGGAGGGAGGTAACGAAGCGCTCTCCCTGACAGCATCATGTGCTGCTTGGTTCCCTGACCGTAAATCCGTGTGGCCTGGTGTGCACGCGAGGCGTACAGTTGCACCGTTTCGCGAAAGATGTTGAAGGAAGTACATAATAGTGTTGGCTGTAGGGTGGCCTGAATATGGTTTCTGGAGTTCTTTCATGACGTCATGAAAATCGGTTAATATGCGTGCCATTTGAGGTGTATTCGCAGAGTACGTTAAATGGTCCAGTACGGCCGGTGCGCCTCGTAGCTCCACTTCAAGGGGTGAACAGGTGTTCATCTCGAGCACTGCCGCGCCATCCAGGTGTGGTGCATCTGGCGATCTCGATGCTACGCCGATGCGTACGTCGCGAATACTGGCGTCAGTGTATATATCCATTTCCCCTGTGCGTTTGCCCACCTGGAGTCGTCATTGCGCCTGTTGTCAGGCTTGGGGGTGCCTTCTGGGCATGTTGGTTTTCTGGGTATGTTGGTTGGAAGATTTGCCCTGTGAAGTTGTGCCATTCAACGACGACGACGACGAAGGAAATGACTGGGAGTGAAAATAAACCAACACACAGTGAATACAATAATTACCGAGTGTTCACTGTTCTTGGACGGCTAGCGACGACACCACGCAGAAATATTGACTGAGTTTCGGAGCATAACCACGCAGAAAACTTGGCCGAGTCTCCAAGTGAAGCCACGCATAGACTTAGACGGTCCTATAGCCGGTCTGCAATGGCGTGGAATGCATGCAGGCAACCAGGCGAGTGAGCCGCCATATCTGTGGCCAAGCGTCTGTTGCCAAGGCGACGTTGTGCGCACGGCCCCCCGATCAGTTCTCCTCCTCCTCTTCCGTTCTCTTCTCCTCCATGCCTTCATGGCGGCCAGGCAGGCCGCGGGCCGCGGCGTGATCTTGTGTTTCCGGGCAAGGCGTGTGCGAGTGATTCGATAGTTGTTACGCGATAGCGTTGGTTACGCGAAAGTCATGATTCCGCTCATGAGTGTGACAACCTTATCTGCAAATCAATTCCAGCCTCCGCGCACACCTACGAGCGAGTGCGAGTCGGTTGTGGCACAATTTAGGTTTGAACGTGAGCGCAGTGGTCCGTTTGACAGCAGGAACTGCATCCTTTCCAAAGTGCTGCCCACTGAACGCAAAGTAATACCTCAACGCCAAGTGCTGTTGAGTGCAGTACAGTACGATCTACCTATCGCCAACGTGTATGAAGTAGCCGCCGCAGATCAGGTGATTACCAGCAGGCGCACTCTAACATCAGACGTGAGTTGTTTTGCTGAGTGTGAAACATTTAGCGCACGAGAAAGCCAGCGCTAAATCGGTGTACGCGCGAACCATTTCTCCCGAGAAATTGTTCGGTTTTTGTACTCAACCACGTATTAGAGGGCACTTACCAGACATAAAGTGGTGGATGCGGTGCGGGTGCACTTGCATCGAAATCCACGGCGGCAGCAAACTGCGCGTCGGACTTATGCTGCTTATACGCGCCGTTCGCAGCCGCGGTTTCATCCTCCGTGGATTCGAAGTGCTGGAGGGTAGGTAGAGCGCCACTACTTAATGTGAGTGCGATTAATATTACATCTGTTGATGCCACTACCAATAATCGGGATGGAATGCAGCAGACGGTGTACGCTGGTGTTTTTTTTTTTTTTTTCGAGATTCGGGCGCCAAGCGCATGCGCTGGCACGGTGGCCACCGACATGGCGGTTTCCAGTGTTGCTAGGCGGAGAAATCGCCCGCTAAACTTTTCATTGAATACCATTTATAGAATAAGCTAGGTGGGGTCGCAGCTTCGCTGTTTGGCCAGTCTTCGCGCCACTAGTTTAAAGCTGCCCCATTTTTTTCTCCTGTCTTCTTTTCTGGACACAACATTGCGACATTCACTCACGTCGATACAACATAGATGCGCAAGGCACAGTGCAGCGCATAATAATTTTACCCGATATACGATATTGTGATACATTACGTAATATATAATTTTTGTAACATACAAAACACATTCTGCCGATCTTTAAGTTTCTTGTGGAAATTTACTGCACCGAAAAACGCATTTTCGATGCGTAGGGAAAGGCTTTGCACACCGTTGGTCGCTCTAGGAGAGTCACACCGCTTATCGCCAATTAAACTCAACCCCAAACGTCTACATGTTCGTTGTATGACATGAACTTATTTTATTCTATTTTCCCGCGACACGTTAACGTCGCCCCAAATTCATCTTCTTTTTATGCACTCATTATAACAGCATGAGTAGAAGGGGGAGTGGCCAAGAGATTACGTCCGTGAGTCTTTCATGTTAATACGTCTTGTTGTTTTCGCCACTGAATACCCGCCAGCTCTTACATTGCCATCCGGTACGAAGTCACCGACCACACGCTCGCCGACTAACGAGAAATTTCGCAATAGTGGTCTGTTTCAGCAGACCTATCGACGAACCCTAGCCTTACATCGTTAGGCCATCAGGCCTAATGACCTGCGCGACTCTTGCAGCCAAGGCCTATACATATCTCAACAACGCTTCGAAAAGGCTACGCCCTAGCACTCAGAAATTAATAGCTTTAATTCCGGCCGGCCAGAAGTCGACCGCTGGCGAGATACAATTTGTTCGGTCCGCTTTCCAGCTTCTCAAACTGTTTATTCCGGGGTGAACGTACAAGTAAAATATAAATCTTCGTTTTCGCTGCATTCGCGACTTCCGATTCGCCATTTACAGCTCTAACGATTACTAGCTGCTAGCCTACGAGCGGGTGTGCGTGCCAATCTGCTTCCCGCGTTGATTACGCTCTTTATGCCACTCTTCACGCGTATTCATATGATTGAGTCCAGGAGAAACGCCGTCGACTCTCAGTCGTTCTTCCCCTATTGATGTTCAGAGTAACGTTCACAGCATTGCGCATCACCTCTAAGAATAAACGCAAACAAAGGCTACTAAAGCTATTATTTCCTTAAAAATTACCATTTTACTCCTCTCTCGAAGGAATTATTAAAAGCATACCAGAAAGGGAGAGGTGATTGGTGTACTGCTGGGATAAAGCACCCTTTTCCTAGCAGGGGCAGAAGCTGAAGGGTAGCAAGCCGTATAAGATTTACACAGATAACAAGAAACGAGAGTTAAAGAAAATGGGGGGAAAAGAAGGACTAAAAGAAGGAATAAGGAATAAAGCCCGACGTCGATGTCCGACGCGTTAAAAAAACGATTGATTGATTGATTGATTGATTGATTGATTGATTGATTGATTGATTGAACTGATTGAATTGATTGATTGATTGATTGATTGATTGATTGATTGATGATTGATTGATTGATTGATTGATTGATTGATTGATTGATTGATTGATTGATTGATTGATTGATTGATTGATTGATTGATTGATTGTAGGATTTAACCCGCCGACGCAACGGTGGCGATGAGGCGCGCCGTAGTGGAGGGCTCCGGATTAATTTTGACCACCCGGGGATCTTTAACCTGCGCCGAAATCTCGAACACACGGGTGTTTTTGCTTTTCGCCTCCATCATAAAAGCGGCCGCCACAGCCGGGAATCGAACCCGCGACCTCGTTCTCAGCAGCACAGCGCCTTAGCCACGTTAACAAAAGAAGCTAATGGACTAGGCTGGCGCTTTTGTTGATTTACACGCTTTTTTTTTGTTTACATCCACAGAATAAAAAATGCAGTTTTCGTTATTTTGGCTTTTTAGCATTGGCCGCCGCGGTGGCTCAGCGGCTCAGGCATTGTGCTGGTGAGCCAAAGGACGGGGGTTCGACCCCGGCCGCGGTGGCTGCTTTTCTGGTGAAGGCGAAAAGCGAAAACGCCCGTGTGTTCGAGATTCGGCGATCGTTAAAGACCCCTGGGTGGGTGGCCAAAATTAATCTGGAACCCACCACTACGGCGCACTTCATGGCCCAGGTGTTGATTCCCTGCGTTACACCTCACAATCTTTTTAACGTTATCAAAGAGAAAGTGTTACAAATGGAGGCCTTGAGACTGCTTCTACAATCTTCATGAAACATCATGAACAACAAGACCACCACGATTGCAGTTTTTTGCAGATTATTTTTGGCTGGTCGTTCATAGAGTGAGTTATCTTCTACGCCCAGGGGCAACATGATGGAAAGGAGGAGATAAAAGCGGCGTATCCCGTTTTGCTAGCATTCAGAGCAGCCAATTTTCTGTACCTATTTGTTGTGTACGTGATAAGTATCAATTGAGGAATTTCAAGAGCATTGAGCCCTTTTTCCCTCCCATTCTTTACATTCATTGTATCTAAGGCCGGGTTCAGACTGCTGTCGCAATGGTCGTAATAACTTTAAGGAATGGCGTCATTTCACGTCTCAGCCAACCGAACTGCGTGACACGCCGTTTCTTTACGTCCATAGATCACGGTATGGCTTTTGCATCACTAGTCTGAACATAGCCTAACGCGTATATCCCGCAACGGCCCTGCAGCCTGTGGAACGCTTTTGCGTGGTTATCAATGTACTCGTTGGCGTACTAGAAGGCGTTGTCAGAACCACATAAATAAATAATTAGAAGAAAGAAAGAAAAAAAGAAAAAGAAAGAAAGGAAGGAAGAAAGAAAGAAAGAAAGAAAGAAAAAGAAAAAGAAAAAAGAAAGAAAGAAGAAAGAAAGAAGAAAGAAAGAAAGAAAGAAAGAAAGAAAGAAAGGAAGAAAGAAGAGAGAAAGAACGAAAGAAAAGCAGAAATAAAAAACAAAGATAGATAGAAAAAAATAAAGACGGAAGGAAGTACAGAAGGAACGAAAGAAGAGATGAAGAACGAAAGAAAAGCAGAAAGAAAAAAAACAAAGAGAGATACAAAGAAAGAAAGAAAGAAAGAAAGAAAGAAAGAAAGAAAGAAAGAAAGAAAGCTACCATTTTCCAAATTTTTTATGCTGGCTGTCCGCGCAAAAATGTGAAACGATGCATACAACGGGAGGTGGCTGTTTTTCTATTCTGTCTAGAAAGTTTTGCGGAACAATTAAAGACGCGACAAAAAAACCCTCGCTCTGAGTTTCAGTGCGGAAAAAGGTCAAAATAGCAATCGCGCTCCAAAATCAAGATTTCGGGAATATATAATACGCCGAGTATTACGACGTCTAATCGAATTTAGCTGTTTGTGACCGGCGCCTGGGATGAAAGCCAAACATAGAGGCCATTTCACAAATAATGAAATTCCTCGGAGAAACAAATCTGCCCACCAGAGACAACTTAGTTTACGCGTATAATAGTTATTTCGTACCATTCTTTCTTTTTGACTCTCGCGCCGTGATACCTTCGGCGTATTTCCCAAATATTGCAGCACGTCAAAATCAGTACTTACAAACACACGGAAAACACACTGTTCACTTAGGATTTCGAAAAATATGCACATGAAAGCCAAACCATTCACCGCCAGCGCAGTTATTTTTACCTCCATCTCTTTCCCTTCGTCTCAGCTCGTGCGACAGTAGCAAAGCAAACGAGCAACACGAAAAAAAAAAGTGGCCGTGCCAACTACGCTTGCCAAATGAGGCCGAAGTTAGTCGAGTAGAACCATGGAGGAGAGCTGATCTTTGTTTTAGAGCCCGCTTAATTCTGTCTTTCTCCCTCACTTCATTTCCCTCTCTCCTCGCAATCGTCGCGCTGAGGCAGCGCCCGGGCGACTTTCCCCAATCGAGAGAAGTGCCAACGGTGAAGAGAAGCAAAAAAGATAGTATTCGGCCGGCTAACGTTCTTTTGCGTGGCTTCCTTTCTCCGGCATCGCTGAAAGAAATGGACCTCTTCTCTTTATTTTCCTCTCCCCCCGCGTCCCACCCTCGTCTTTTCAATGGACGAAGGAGTGCCGGAGGAGAAGACGTCAGCGTCAGTGTAGAAGCAGAATCGAAGAGGAGAATGAAAACACCGAAGCGGCTTCGAGAGAGCATGTTCCGCGAGTCGAAGCTTTGCCCGGGACGCGCGAGTAAAGGTCAGCTCGGCAAAACACTCTCGCTCTTCTTTGCCTCTCTCTCCTCTTCCTCATCCTTTTCTCCCTCGTTATGTAAACTAGGCTCGTGCCATTCGCCGCTTCCCTTTTTGTCTGTGGGCAAACACGCGCGAAATGGACTGCTGCTGCCTTCTCCGGGCAGTGCTTCTGGTACGGGAGGTCTGGGGAGGGTCCAGACTGTTTGCCAGTGGGGCCAGTAGCGGCGGCGCTACGAATGCGCGCGTGTGTGCGTGCAGTCCCGTTCGAACGCAAACAAACAAGATTAAGCAGGGAAGGTGAAGAAAAGAGCGCAAACGCGCCGTCCTCAAGTTAACAAAGCCCGCGACGTTGTCTCCCGCACGTCTCGATACTCTCAAAAACGTCCTCCCGAGCTGACCCTCCCTATGGCGGCCAGCGGGGAAGCGAGGACGGGGAGTTTGGGGAAGAAGGCGAGAGGCGACTGAGGTTGAGAAAACGCCATTAGGGAAAAGTTAATGAGTGCTCAGGAACCTCCTCCTCGGACTTCTATACACTTTCCTTTTTTCTCCCTTGCCGCACGGTGCTTTTTTGCCTTCCCGAAGCCAGCTCGTGGGACGTGCATCTCATTCGCTTCCCTCCCTTCTCTCGCTCCCTCCTCCTGCCATCCCTCTAGGGATACAGTAAACAAGGGAGGCGGGGGAGGAGAGACAGGGGGGATCTGGACGAGCAGGAAATAACGCCCCGGGCGCGGTTCGAGCGCTCTAACGCAATGTTGTCCCGCGGCGCTCGCGTCCCGGCTGGCGCGCCTGCCGATGCGGCGCACTAACAAACACACGAACGCACGCACGCAGGCACACAATCATCGCGAGCGTCGAAACGAGAGGCCGTCCGAGGGTGGAGGGGGGAGAGAAGGCAGCAGCGGTCGTCGTCTGCCGGCTGTCTTGTTGACTTCATCGACATCGGTCTCGCTGCCGCCGCTGTCGTCTGCGTCGGCATCCGAACACCGCCATGTTTGAGGCGATCGCCGAGGACGGCGCCGCTGGGGGAGTGCGGTTCCGATCACGGAGCTCAAAAGGGCCCCGCAGACGAATTACAATCTTGTTTGATGCGAAAGAACTAGCCCTTAGTAACTTACTCAACTCGGTTCCAGCGACGAGGGGAGTTTTAAAGAGAAGCTTTTTTTATAGCTAGGTGAAAGAAAAACCTGGTGGTCCTGTACACGCAGAAAACTGCTTTGGCGGAACCCCACACGAATGCGGGAAAAAAATGGCTGCGGATTAGCTCAGCTAACCTTGGATATGCAAAGCAAAAGCTTGGCTTAGTCTGGTTAAGTCTTGGTTTCGCTTAGTTAACCTTTGATTTAGCTGCATTGCCGACCATGTCTCCAAGCCGTTCGGGTGCTTGCAACGCTCTCAGAAGGAGGCCGGGAGAACGCGGCGTTCATTCACAGCGAACGCACCGTTCCTCTTCGCCGAGCGCGAATAGAGCCACGTTGCGCGAAACAATTCAGCGCCGCATGCATGGGAGGCTGCGGGTTTGGTCGGCTGCCGATCACCTGAGCGGCCGCTCCCGTCGCGGCCGCCACAGCTACATAAGCAGATAGACTGAAAACGGGGCCTTGTGCGCAGCGCCGACAGCGGGCCCAGCGAATCACGCGATGCGCTTCGAGGGGTGTGTCGCCGGGGGGGTGTCTCCGGTCAGAAGGTCACCTTGCGCATCGCCCGCGAAATCGCTGGACGAAAGTAGTAAAGCTTTGCTTTGAAAAAAGCCAGCTTAGAGAGGAGTTCGAAGTGAGTGAAGAGAGTGTGGCTTGGTTTATCTGGCTACTGCGTGAAGCACCGATCGAGCAATAAGGACGGGCGGGGGCGATCGGCGGTTAGGGCGGAGCAGGATCAACGTCGCAATTCCAAACACCGTGCATGATTATACGCCACGCGCCATACGTACTTCCGAGGAGCAGGCAGCTTACGATTAGCCTAGCCACGATCAGGAACGGGAACGAAAGGAAATACTACCGCAAACACGCAACGTATACTAATACTAGGACTTTAATGAATCATTTAAGGAGTAACATGCAAGCAAACACCGGCAGAACTTTACAGCTTCGCTGGTTAGCCGGAGTACGGAGTGCGTGGGCGGGTTTTTTTTTTTTTCAATCTAAGACAATTTTAACCGACACTTTTTAGGCTAAGACGCTGCTCCTTTTAGGCTAAGACAGTGCTTCTTACTTTTGGCCCAGCCTCATGTCACATAGAAGAGTTTGTTGTTGGGCCTATTCGTACATACTTTGAAGAACGGTGCGACCCATCCTTGAAGACGCGTACACAAGGAGAGAGTAGGACAACGCGCACGCTGGGTGTATTATCCTACTCTCTCCTCGTGTACGCGTCTTCAAGGCTGGGTCCCACCATTCTTCATGACTCACACCCAAACTCATAGGTTTGCCTCATGGTACATAGCCCAAATCAATATACAAGAATATGCAAAAAACAAACAAAAACTTCCAAATTACGCGCTACAGGCATCACAAGTAACGTAACACTCAAAATACAGTTATCCCTGTGCTAATAACCCGTTACAAATTAAGTGGTACGGTCAAACGGAGATACAGACAAGGCTACGATAGCCCAGACATGCATCTTGGCCGTGGCTTTGGTCTGAGGCCGCCAATACCACAAACAAGATCCTGTGACGTTAACCCGCCGCGGTGGCTGAGTGGATAAGGCGTTGCTCTGCTGGGCACGATGACACGGGTTCGATTCCCGGCCGCGGCCGCCGCTTTTCTGGTGGAGCCGAAAAGCAAGAACACCCGTGCGTTCGAGATTTGGGCGCACGTTAAAGATCCTTTGCAGGTGGTCAAAATTAATCCGGAGCCCTTCACTGCGGTGCGCCCCAACGCCTGCGCTGCGTCGGCGCGTTAAACCCTACAATCAATCAATCCTGTGACGTCATATTGTCACGTAACCAAAGACAACTCAGTTGTCTTTAAGGAAAACAAGTTTATTGGAGCGAACTTGTGCTCCCCTAACAACTCAAAGAATACACAGGCGGCGAAACAGCAGTCAACAAAGTGACGTGCGCAGGCGAGCGTCGGCGATTCGAATGCGCGGCGTCTACTCTCCGGGCATTTATCTCTCGGCGCGAGGGTTTCTCGAACACTCGAATTGCATCCAGAACACTGTAGATCAACGAAGATTATCCTAGGCTGGTGACGTTAGTTCGAACCACTCTCCCTATTAAAGGGGATAATACGTGCGGCATAAAAAATGTAACATGCGCTTCCCTTGGCTTACAGATAACACATAACATAGCCCGACAAAACCAGTCGGCAAAAACTAAACATAAACAAACAAACCCAAAACATGGTTCGTGGCATAATGGACCCGGCGGTAAACAGGCTGGGGGGTCGCCGATAATTCATCTGTCTTCCGTAATATTTAGATCCTTTAAAGTCAGTTTGACTGTTTTAAACAAATGAATGGCCGGAAAGACACCCTACCAGAGGCAACAAAACCAGCCTTACGTCCAATCTTCAAGGTCGCGTTTATTTCTATGCGCACTATGTAGTTTAAAAGTCTTGTTCGATACTAACGCAAAAGCATTGCTAGAGGGCATCGTGTCACACGGTCTTGTTATTTTTAGTTTATGTCAATTTTAAAGGTACCAATCATTTACATTTCCACTATTGTAACGAATGCATGTATTGAGCAATTATGCATTTATTTCACAGATATAAGGCGTCACGCTAAGATATGGCCCCACGCGTATAAATTTTTTAAATGCAACTACTCTAGTTAACTCGGTAGGGAAAATGTTTGGCATCGAGGGATGGCACAGAAAATGGCCGTACAATCAAACAATAGAGAGCGCGTTAAAGAGTGTTCGGATTGACGCCAAATTTCTCGGGAAAGATCCTGTAAACAAGCAACTGCACAGTCGATTCTCGATTGTTCGAATTCGCCTATTTAGAATTTTCGGGTAATTAGAAGTGATTTTATGGCCCAAGCAATATTACAAACGCTCTAATTGAAGAAATTGCTAGATAACTTGAAGCTAAAAGCCTTTGCGTTAGTTAGTAGAAAGTTATTGTTAATAAAATTCACTTACAAAAGTAGCAATGAAGCAAGTAGCAAAGTGCCTTTCCGCAACAATTTCTCTTGGCCTAATGTCCACCGCTGGCGCTATCATAAAAATGGCGGCATCTCCACTCCGTGGACGATGGCGAGGGTCCGGAGTGTACGGGGACTCGAAATGACATCCAAGTTGCGCCTCCAGTGACATCCGATTTGAGCCGTGCCGTGAGTTGCACCTTGATTATTCCCTAAATGAAACTGCAACTCGCGGCTAAAATTGAATTTCGCTTGATTTTCGCTTGATGGTGGTGTGCGCACGAATGGACGCGGACGGACATTGGGAGGTCCTAAGGTACTCCGCACCGTAAGCCGTATGACTATCGGGTACCAACTCGTGGTCGTAGCCCAATGGGTAAGATGACTGACACTAACTGTATCTGGTCTACCAGAACACAGGCTCGAATCCTGCCGGTGCCTGTGTGATTTTTTGCGATTGTAAATGCTATGCGCACGGACGAGGACGGGCATTGTGCGGTCCTAAGGTACTCCGCACCTAAAACTGTGGTCGTAGGCATTGCCCCAACCGATGGCGCGTGAGCTGTGAACGCAAGAGTATGTGCCAGCCTGATGTAAAGCTCAACATTACGCATTTAGCTGTACAGTCTCCAACCGGTGCGCAGACGTGGTAGTTGGCGCAGATTTGACGTAGAATAAGTCTGACGTACTGGCTGGCTTAGAATCAATGTAGTAGCAGTTTGACATTCCTTTACGTCTAGTAAGGTTCAGTAAAACGGCTACGTATATAGAATGTCTGCGTATAAAAAGTAAGATACGCCAACGCTCTCAGTTAAAGGTGCCCCAGGAAATTGATCTCTACGTGGAGAAGCACCCTTGCCCTTATCTGCCGGTTGACTTCAAAGAAGTGAGGCGCCGGTGAGCGCGTTCTTCGCATTTCGGTAATCGGCCTGTTGATCCCAAAGGAAACTTGCAGGTATAACTTCTGCAGACTCACAAAAAAAAAACGGTGGCCTGTAAAATACCTTAACAGCGAAGCCATGCTAGTTATTTGTGGTCTTCCTCGCTTCGCAATAGTTTATAATTTCTACCTTCACTCAGGGACGAACACCATAGAAGACAGAGTAGAAAGCTTAGAAGCCTCACAGCTACTACGCCTCAAAAGTACTCAGGCCGGCAAGGCCATTCTTCGTCAGCTTGGTCATTCGCTGGACACGAAGCTTCCGATCACGCTGACGCGGCGCGAGGGACAAAGGCTCTCTTAACTTTTCTGTCTGACACGGGATTAATCGGTATTATTTAACCTTGGGATCCTCAGATTTTTAGATGCGAAGCGTCTCATGCTCGGGGGTGTGTCCCTCCCTCCCTCGTTGTCGTTGTCCGCCGTCCGCAGTCTGCTGCGCATGCGCATCTCTTCAGCCCCGTCTGCGTTTGGTCTGACGTGAGCGCAGTCCACTATAAAAAGAAATAGTTAGGCGGCGCCCGGTTTCGATCCCACGACTCTCTATCCGCAACGGGAGGTACGTGGCGCTCTTCACACTGCGCAACAAACCGAGACGGGAGCATGTGCTACGAACGCGCCTTATGTCCTTCACTCATTCAAACTGCGTCAAGAAGCTACTGATACAACGGAGGCACGCGAAGCTGAACGTCAACGGAAACAACGAGCTGAAAACTAATGGGAACTTGAGTCGACCCCATGGCCGCTTCACATACTACTCAGGGTTCCCCTACGGTTAGATGGTGTAATTTTTTTTCTCCTACTGGTGTAAATTTTTCTACGTTCCGAACTGATGTTATTTTCTTCTCCCTCTTATTCATTGTTGCTGCGCACGTCTTCCCCTTTTCTTTTCTGTTTTCACCGAATCACCTCACTATGTTCATCCCCATCTGAAGTGTCAAGCCCCGCCGTTTGTAGGGCTAACCTCTTCAGTATTCATTAAAGTTTCCTCTCTCTCTCTCTCTCTCTCTCTCTCTCTCTCTCTCCGCTCTACCAAACGCCTGAACCATGGAAACATATAGCCATGGCTCACCACCGGCCCATGCCCAAAAACACCAGCACAGCACATCCGACACGCCGCCATCGAGCAGCAACGGTACACCTGAAAGAGCTCCAGCGTACCGATGACGACAAATGGGATGCGCAGGATTGACACTGACGCAGCTCTTCAGAACAATAAGGTCGCCATAGCGTGGTACTGCGACAATACAGAACTAAAGAAGCCAGGGCTCTCCGTGGAACGCCATCTGCGAAGGAAACCGAACTGAAGGCCTTACTACTAGCGACAGAAGAGGCTCACATAATAGCCGCTACAAATCCGACCGAGGCAGAAACCACTTTTCTGCTCTATACCGACCCCAAGGAAGCCGTGAGCGAATGTAGAAAGAATAATAAGCGCAGGCGGACGGACGCAAGAGATCTTCGACAGATCGGCGGCACAATTACCACTCATTGGGTCTCTGGATAATAACGGGATTCTGGGCGACAAGCAGGCATGCAAGGCATCACGGAAGGTTCTTTCCAACCCTTACAGACCGTTTACAGCGCGACGCCCTGGACGCAGCCATGTTGGTCGGCGTAACGTCACCCGCCGCGGTGGCTCAGTGGCTAAGGCGTTGCGCTGCTGAGCACGAGGTCGCGGGTTCGTTTCCCGGCCGCGCCGGCCGCTTTTCTGATGGAGGCGAAAAGCAAAAACGCCCGTGTGTACGAGCTTTCGGCGCACGTTAAAGATCCCCAGGTGGTCAAAATTAATCCGGAGCCCTCCACTACGGCGCGCCTCATCGCCTGCGTTGCGTCGGCGCGTTAAACCCCACAATCAACATCAATCAACGGCGTAACGTCCTTGGGCATGGCTAGCCTTTCAGAACCTGTTTCTGGCCGTGGCTTTCTCTGGTGCCCGTGCGCATGGGTGAACACTGGCGCGACTGGATGGGTGAACTTGACAATTTAAAATTTTTAGAGTGTTGCTACGAATGGGGGCTTGTTGTCCAACTAGCTAGGGTGTGCCAACGTTCAGAGGTTACGTAGTCACAAAAAAATCCCACATAAAGGTTGTTTGAGGGCTGTTGTGATCGGCGTTCGTCGCCAAGTTTTCTGTTCACGCGTTTTGTCCGAATAAAGCTGTCCGATGGCTTTAGTTTCCTTGTCTATTTACACGTACTCTCCCAAAATAACAAAATAAAAGGGTTAGGGCTGAAACATCGTATAATTAAACACAGTTATGCATGTATAATAACACTCTAAAGCTTCGTTTGGAAAGCTCTTCTCTCCGGCCTACGCTAAAATGGTTGGCTGTGGACGCAGTATATTATGCATATGAAGATCTGTAAAACGAAATAACCCTGCTTGGGTGTGGAAGTCGTATATTACTCCTTTACTGCTTCTTCATGTTCCGAAGTTCGACGAAAAAGGTGCAGCGCTCAGCATTACAATTGTCAGCTGACTTACAGCTGGCGTGGCCTGCCTTGTATACCTGTTCCCCATTTTCAGCTGTTGGGTATGTGTTAAATTGCGGCTATGGAAACACACATGTTGAAACCGCCACATGGCACATACAGTGTACGAAAACAATCGCATATGCGTGGCTATTAACGTTACGCGCGCTCGCGCGTAAATCGCGACATAATACTTAGCGTGTACAGTGAAGTGTATAAACGCTCAAATCGGCGGATCGAGCTTGGTTAACACATACAAATATTTGCATAGCTGGCGCATAAGGCTGCGGATCTGAGCAGTCTTTTTTGTATTTTATATAATGCATTACCTGCTTCGTTTTGTAGCATATTGCCGCGAACCATACATTGGGTTTGTTTATTTGTGTTTTGCTTTTACCGCCGGCTGCGCCGGTTTGCGTTATCTCTGCGCCAAGGGAAGCGCGTGTTACATTCTTTCTTTCTGTGCCGCATGTGTTATCTGTTGTGATAGGGAGAGCATTCCGATCTAACGTGAACAGCCCAGAATAATCTTCTTGGATCTACTATGTTCTCGATGCGAATCGACGTTTCGAGAACCACGCGCGCCAAAAGACAAAAAGCCTGCAGTGCGGACGCCGGGGCATTCCATTCGACGACACTCGCCTGTGCAAGTCACTTTGTTGACCGCTGCTTCGCCGCCTCTGTATTCTTTTGAGTTGTTAGGGGAGCACAAGTTCACACCAATAGACTTGTTTCTCCTTCATAACAACTGCGTCGTCCTTGACTTCGTGACATCTGGTGGAGGTGCGGGGTACGCACCCTTCATGCCCACGACAACCTCGGGAAGCCGCCAAGCCAGTCCAACAAGAGCCAGCCCCCGCCTGCAAGATTTACCACCCGAGTTCGGTTTGATGCCAGAAGGGCCCAAGAAAAGGAACGCTGCACCAACACCATGGTGCAAGAAACAACGTCGCCAATCGTCCTGCAGCAGCCCCGGGAACCGCCATCGTTCCGGGGAGCCCCCGCTGAAGACCCCGAAGAATGGTTGGAGAAGCTGGAGCGCGTCCGCATCTTCAACAGGTGGGACGACGAAACTTTCCGGCGTGTCTTCTTTTACTTAGAAGATGCTGCTCGAACTTGGTTCGAGAACCATGAGAGTTCTTTGACCGACTGGACTCACTTCAAAAGGGAGTTCCTGAAGACATTCACTACCATTGTGAGAAAAGAGCGAGCTGCGCTTTTGCTTGAAACTCGGACACAACACCCCAACGAAGGAGTCGTGATCTTCGTTGAGGAGATGAAGCAACTATTTCGCCGCGCGGACCCCGAAATGACGGAAGAAAAGAAGTTACGCTTCTTGATGCGCGGTGTGAAGGAGGAGCTGTTTGCTGGACTTGTCCGCAACCCGCCCAAAACCATCGCTGAATTCGTGACCGAAGCCAGCACGATTGAGAAGGCTCTCGAAATGCGTGCTAAGCAGTATGACCGGAACTTTGTTGGCGCGGCCAGTGCGAGCTACATCGACAACATGCGGATTCCGGCTGATAGCCTACGCGAGACCATCCGCGCAGTAGTGAGAGAGGAGCTGCGGAAACTTTTCCCGACGACGCCGCAACCCCAAGTCGCTTGCCTAACTGACGTGATCCGGGAAGAAGTTCAAAACGCTTTGGGAACTTCTGTGGCATCCGAAGTACACTGCGAGCCCCAAGCTATGACGTACTCCGCGGCTGTTCACCGACCCCGCCCTGCTCCAACACGTCGTCAAGAGGTACGTCGTCAAGAGGCCCCGCCCTACCGCCGCCACTGTCGCCCGCCCGACCCCCGGTAGCACAAACCCAGACGCCAAGGAAGACTGACGTATGGCGAACACCGGATAATCGTCCTCTGTGCTACCACTGCGGAGAGGCCGACCACATCTACCGTCGCTGCCCATACAAGAGACTCGGACTACGTGGTTTCTCCGTCGACGCACCACGCCCCCGACCCGGCCAGCACCCATCTGAGATTGAAGAATACCTGTCGAACACCAGCCGTGGACCAGCCCGTTTCAACCGTTCGCCGTCGCCCTACCCGTACAAATCGCCGGACCGCCGTAGCAGTGCTGACTTCGCACGTGGAAGGTCTCCCAGCCCACGCGGGGGAAACTAAAGGCGGCAACTTCGGGAGGTGAAGTTGCCCTACGGTGAAAAACTGGAAACCCTCCAACGACGCAAGGACGCGCTGAAGACAGTGATTCACGACATGCCCTCATCCCGACGACCCGACCTAACCATGACGAGACTCCCGAACACGACGACAGCTACACGGCGCGACGCGTCCCGACCTGACCGAGACGTCCGTTGAGAAGACGACGACAACGACGATGCACAGTGTCCGACCATCAACATGTACAAGCAGAGATACGACGCCCCGACGAACCCGGAACTCGAGGAAGACTGCATCTGACGTCAAGGTGTCCATCGACGGCTTTGACGTAGTCGCCCTCGTAGACACGGGAGCTGACTATTCGGTAATGAGCGGACCATTTGCGTCTAAACTGAAGAAAGTTATGACCAGATGGGACGGTCCGCACATACGCACAGCAGGAGGCCACCTCGTGACGCCAAGTGGAACGTGCACATCGCGCGTCACCATAGACGGCACAACGTACCCTGCGGCGTTCGTCGTTCTGCCTAACTGCTCCCGCGACGTGATTCTCGGAATGGACTTTTTGACGGACAACGGCGCAGTAATTGACCTGCAGACCAAGTCGATAACATTTTCCTCCGATCACTCCACGACGCCGCAGCCGAACCCCGATCACCGTGCTGCTGTCAGGATCGCCGACGATCACATCACCCTGCCACCCCGCGCAAGCTTGATGATCGCCGTTTACTGTGAGGATGCTGCTTCTGACATCGACGCTATCGTAGAGAGTGATCGAAGTTTGCTTCTCGACCGTGGTGTCTCCGTCGCAAGAGGCATTGCGCACTTTAAGCAACGCCAATCTCACGTTTTGGTCACTAATTTCACCGAAGAGTACCAGCATTTAAACAAGGGAGCTGCAATTGCGTTCCTCGAAGAAACGCAAGAAGCAAGTGATGTGATCGCGGTCGCCGACTTTAAACGCACACCCGTAGAAACCTTCAAGCTCCCGCAGCCATTCGACGTGAATCCGGCGCTACCGCAAGAACAACGGAAAAAATTATTGGCTTTGCTGCGTCGCTATAGCGAATGTTTTTCGTCGTGCGCAAAACTGCGTCAGACCCCTCTTGCGAAGCACCGAATAATAATCGAAGACGGAGCCCGACCTACCCGACAGTCACCGTACCGCGTCTCTTCACACGAACGGGAAGCCATCCGGACTCAAGTCGACGACATGCTCAGCGACGACATTATACAGCCATCGAAAAGCCCCTGGGCTGCGCCCGTCGTACTCGTAAAGAAAAAAGACGGCACATTAAGGTTTTGCGTTGACTACCGGCGACTGAACAAAATCACAAAAAAGGACGTGTACCCCCTCCCCCGAATCGACGACGCCCTCGACCACCTCTGCCACGCGAAGTACTTCTCATCGATGGACCTGAAGACCGGCTACTGGCAAATTGAAGTCGACGAGAGAGACCGAGAGAAGACTGCATTTATAACCCCAGACGGCCTATACGAGTTCAAGGTGATGCCGTTTTGGGCTGTGCACAGCACCAGCGACGTTTCAAAGAGTCATGGACACTGTGCTAGCTGGCCTTAAGTGGCACACCTGCCTCGTATACCTCGACGACGTAGTGGTATTCGCCCGGACTTTCGACGAACACCTTGCAAGGTTGGGGTCTGTACTCGAGGCCATTCGTACGTCGGGGTTGACGCTGAAGCCTGAAAAGTTCCGTTTCGCATACGGGGAACTCAAGTTCTTGGGCCACGTCGTCAACGCCGCGGGAGTCCTACCTGACCCGGCAAAAACTTCAGCCATTGCGAAACTTCCCAAGGCCGAAAGATAAGAAGGGCGTGCGAAGATTTCTCGGGCTGTGCGCATACTACCGGCGCTTCGTCGCAAACTTCGCAACGAATTGCAGAGCCACTCACGCGCTTGACGAAAGATAGCACCCCTTTCAGCTGGGAAAACGACCAAGAAAAGCATTCGGCGAGCTGCAAAAACGCCTGCAAAGCCCGCCCGTGCTCGCTCATTTCGACGAAAATGCCGAAACGGAAATGCACACGGACGCCAGTGATATAGGCTTGGGTGCCGTCCTTGTCCAAAAGCAAAGCGGCTGCGAAAGGGTAATCGCCTATGCCAGCCGTGGTCTGTCGAAGGAGGAGAAAAACTATTCTGCCTCTGAGAAAGAGTGCCTGGCTATTATATGGGCGATTTTAAAATTTCGCCCATACGTGTATGGAAGGCCATTCAAGGTTGTAACAGACCACCATGCGCTGTGTTGGCTCGCCAATTTGAAGGACCCCTCTGGCCGTCTTGGGCGGTGGAGCTTGCGCCTGCAGGAGTTCGACGTTACAGTCGTTTATAAATCCGGCAGGAAACACTCCGACGCCGACTGCCTGTCCCGCGCCCCCGTCGACCCACCACCACAAGACTCTGATGAAGACAGCGCGAGGATCGTGACGGAGAGCGACCTAGCCGCCCAGCAGCGTGCCGACCCCGACTTACGCGTCATAATCGAGTACCTCGAGGGATGCAACGTTGCCGTTCCTAGGACCTTCAAACGCAGCTTACCAGCATTCAGCCTGAGAAACTCCGTCCTTGTGAAGAAGAATTTCAGCCCCGGAACAAGAGCGAATTACCTTCTCGTCATCCCCGCGGACCTTCGTGACGAAATTTTGGAAGCGTGCCCCGACGACCCGTCTTCCGGACATCTGGGCACAGCCCGCACTATTGGAAAAATCAAGGCGAGGTACTACTGGCCCGGCCTTACCTCTGACGTCACCCACTACGTCCGGAGCTGCCGTGACTGCCAGCGACGAAAAACGCCGCCGACAAGACCCGCCGGACTTCTGCAACCGATCGCCGTCCCATCGAGACCATTTCAACTGATTGGAATGGACCTTTTAGGCCCGTTCCCTACGTCACGATCACAGAACAAGTGGATTGTCGTAGCGACAGACTACATGACGCGCTACGCAGAGACCGCCGCTCTTCCGAGGGGGACTGCACAAGAAGTGGCGAAGTTCTTTATAAGCCAAGTTGTGCTGCGACATGGAGCCCCGGAAGTCCTAATCACAGACCGTGGAACGGCATTTACTGCGGAGCTGATGCAAGGAGTATTACGCTACAGCAACACGGATCACCGAAGAACGACGGCGTACCACCCCCAAACGAACGGACTAACAGAACGTCTGAACAAGACAATCGCAGATATGCTGTCAATGTACGTTGACGTTGAACATAAGACTTGGGACGAAGTGCTCCCGTATGTCACGTTTGCGTACAACACGGCTATCCAGGAGACGACGCAGCTGACGCCGTTCGAGCTTGTCTACGGTAGAAGGCCGACTACGATGCTCGACGCCATGCTTCCGCACGTAGAAGACGACGACCTCAACGCCGACGTCCACGGATATCTTCAACGTGCGGAGGAGGCCCGCCAGCTCGCTCGAGTTCGTATAACGGACCAGCAGCTGGTGGATGCGGGCCGCTACAACCTCCGACGCCGAGACGCCGAGTACCAACCAGGGGATCGTGTGTGGGTTTGGACTCCCATCCGACGACGCGGACTCAGTGAGAAGCTCCTGCGACGGTATTTTCGGACCCTACCAGATTCTACGACGTGTTGGCCAACTTACCTACGAAGGGATCCCCGATGGTGGCTCCGGCACATCACGACAACGCAGGCGGCCTGAAGTCGTCCACGTGGTTCGCTTAAAACCTTTCTACGGACGATGACGAACTTTTATTTTCATTTGTTCGGACTGTCGCTTATGTTAGCATCGGGTCGATGCACTCTTAGAGGGGGGGTAATGCCGCGAACCATACATTGGGTTTGTTTATTTGTGTTTTGCTTTTACCGCCGGCTGCGCCGGTCTGCGTTATCTCTGCGCCAAGGGAAGCGCGTGTTACATTCTTTCTTTCTGTGCCGCATGTGTTATCTGTTGTGATAGGGAGAGCATTCCGATCTAACGTGAACAGCCCAGAATAATCTTCTTGGATCTACTATGTTCTCGATGCGAATCGACGTTTCGAGAACCACGCGCGCCAAAAGATAAAAAGCCTGCAGTGCGGACGCCGGGGCATTCCATTCGACGACACTCGCCTGAGCAAGTCACTTTGTTGACCGCTGCTTCGCCGCCTCTGTATTCTTTTGAGTTGTTAGGGGAGCACAAGTTCGCTCCAATAAACTTGTTTCTCCTTCATAACAACTGCGTCGTCCTTGGCTTCGTGACAATATGCAACATGACAATTTTTTTAAATTCCCTTGGTTTTTATTTTTAATTGTGCATTTCTGCATTAATTTTTGCCAGATTTTGTCCAGCAAGTTTTATTTATTCGTGACGTAATGGCTTGACTGCGATGACCATGTCTGCAGCCTACTTTAACCCTACATAGTATTTAATTACGGAGAGTTGAAGGGGCGAACTTCCATTTTGTGCAGCCTCAGTTGCGGCTCTGCATCGGAATACGCTGAAAATGTACCGTTCGAATATTCTACTTCAACGACTGGAGCAGCGAAATGTATCGCTCAAGATTCCAGTTACAGGTGTCCTCGAGAGTGCCTTTCTCAAGGCAAGTGTTGCTCGCTGAGGGCGCAGACTGAGCATACGTTCCAGTTGTTATCGATGACGTTTGTTTCCCTGCTTTTCTACACTTCGTGTCATCTACCTGCCGTAATAACCGCGACACATGCCGCCTAAGGAGGGAGCCTGAACTGTTGGGAGCGAATGACTGAATCACGCTTGTTGGTGCCGCGCCGGAGACTTTCCACGCTTCCGTACGCATTGGAGCGTACCGCGATCGTTCCGTTCCATTTCGCGACGACAAACATGAGCTCTGACCTTGTCTACAATATTAAATGATGTGTTTTCTTTGTGCCTACCCAATTTTGCTAACGATGCACTTCGAGCGGGCAATGGGAATCCACGGCGAAACCGAAACTGTAAATGTACGATTCGACATACTAACGAGGCTTGCATGAAAGGGGCTCTAAAACACCCCCGATAAACACTCACTCTTTCTTTCGCGTCTGGAAGCATTGTGAGAGCTGTAGTTATCGCCAGTACGGAGCGGCACTACGTGATTCCCTGGTCGAAGCGGAAACGCCTTGTGTTTCTGCTTCGCTTTTGAGGTGATTTTTTAAAAAGTGGCCATCGAGTGTGTTCATTTCTGCGGCTGAAAGGAAGCCGGCCAATGGCAGCTACATCCCTCTGATGACGTCATTAGAGCACTCGGAGAACGCCAAAATCGGAAAAGAGAGAAAATCTTTTGAGCCAGTTTCAAAGTTATCTTATGGGAATAGAGAAGTACTTTGTGACCCCTATTCTAAGCACTGGATGTGTTTGTTGACTGCGTCCTGAAGGCATTTAAGATATAGAAAATTGTTTAAAAAAGTGTTGCAGGGTCCCGTTAAGGGATCACCGGGCAACAAATATTACGCGGGTACAATTTAAGTACGGCAATAGCTCATGTAGC
Source organism: Haemaphysalis longicornis (assembly GCA_013339765.2). Taxonomy (NCBI): domain Eukaryota; kingdom Metazoa; phylum Arthropoda; class Arachnida; order Ixodida; family Ixodidae; genus Haemaphysalis; species Haemaphysalis longicornis. The sequence goes on from CM023457.1 coordinate 62,870,572, forward strand.
GTATCACACCATTGACAGATATTCCATCCCAAATCAAGTTTTAATGTAACGTAGATGTTGATGTAAAGACTCTGAATTATTTATTTATGAAATCCTGCAGGCCAAGTACAGTGGCCCAAGTATGAGTGGAAGGTGTTACGATTAAGCAGCGTGACCGACTCTGTCCTATTACCGCGCTCACGGCGTATAGCTAACAGCGCCTCAAAATCGAGAAGGATCAAGCGCACAGACAGCGTTCGGTGCTCCCTAAAGAACTGAAAGGGATGTACATTCTCTGGAGGTCTACTGCAAAACGTGCTTCATAAACCCCACGCTTCCTCGACCCGTTGCGCGCCAAATTTGAACTAGACATCGTTTGTGAAGTTCCATCTATTGTTTCGTGTCAAAAGCTTTTCGGGCCGCCACTTCTTGTCTTGGAAACAGACGAAGATTGCGCCGGTAGATATTGAGACTCATTTTTAAAGGTCATTTCTGCCACCCTTCTACGTTTTCAATCTTTTTTTTTTTCCCAGCTTGCAGTGTATCAGAGATGGGTAAGCTCTCCCAAAACTATCCCGAAGCTTGGTCACGTTCGAACGAAGCTCCGATCGCAGAGGTGTATACCCTCCAAACAACAAAATACCAAACTACTACGCTCAAGAATTTCAGTTAGGGGAAAGTGGAGATAGGAAAAGGGGAATAGCGCTCGGAGGAAAAGGGGAACCGATTTCTGGATGTGCTCAGTCCTTGGAGGAAATCGATTTAGCCGGAGCATAGGGAAAAGGAATGGGAAAGAAAAGGGAGAGGAGGACACGACAGAGAGAAAATAAGAGCATCGCGAAAGAAAGACGCGTAAATCGGCGCTGCAATCTTCGGCGAGCAAACACGGCGGCCTCATACAACATTGAAGCGCCGTTTAAACTGGCCCGGGCAAGAGCCCGAATCGAGCGCCGCCGCTCTCGCTGTTCTCCGTTGACAAACACTGATTGAGAGAGTTTTGCGGACTAATTTAATGACCCGGTACGCTCCACTCGATTCCAGCTTTGAAGAACGTGCGGCCGTGGCTGAGTTGAAACGCGTCACGTTCCTGGGTATACGCACACGGTGCCGCTACATCGGGCGAGTCTATTGCGACATAAGCGCTGCCGGAAATTGAAGGAAAATAAGAAAAGCATGAGTCATTTAACTCGGTGAAGCTAGATGACCAGCGAAGATTTCTAGCCCACGACTTAGAGGTGACACAATTTTAATAACGCGATAGCGTTATCACGGTCATTTTTCGGTTCCACCGTGGCGCCTAGCTGTCCGCTATCAGCCGTGCTCATCAGGCGTCTACAAAGGTACGTCATCGCTGCCACCCGGAAGCTGCGACTGAGGCAGCAAGATTCGATTGCTCCGCTGAACCTGTAACGGGGTGCTACGGCAACAGAAGTTTGGAAGGGAGGACATTTATACAACGTCGGATACGAAAGAAAGCATACGCGTTTTCAACAGGTACCGCACCTGCGCGGTGAAGTTTGTTCTATGCCCTGTCGGTGGTAGCATGCTCGGCAGACGCGGTCTCCAGCCGTGCCCGCACCTTACACCATCACACCAAAGCGTGTTTGCACCAGAAGATCAAAAATAATCAATTTCCGCCAATTCATGCCCCGAAGGTACTCGTGGGCTACGAGGCATGTCGTAGTAGAAGTCTCCGGAAGAATTTTGGCCACTTTAGGATCTTTACCTTGCGCCCAAATCTCTACACACTGGCGGTTTTGTTTTCTGCTTCCATCAGAAAAACGGCCGCTGCGTGTGCGAGTTGAACCATCGTCCTTGGGCTCATCAGGGCAACGCCTTACCCACTGAGTCACCGCGCTGTGTTTTCCACCGGATCTTATGCGGGCACCAACAGTGGGTGACCGAAGTAAAACAGGGAACAAAGGATTAACGCCGGTCTCTTAGAAATGAAGGAAGGCATAAATTACAAGCCGAAAACAGCTAAAATAACACCCCTTATACAGCATCTATTCACACAAGTTTTCAAAATAGTTATCGATATTCCCACGGGTATGTATCCGGTGCAGGCTCGGTTTGGTAAACGACAGATGGCGCTACCCGGCAAAAAGTGAAAAATCACCCTAAAAATAGGTACGAATATCCCCCCGAAGAACAGCTAGGTGAACATGCTCGCCGGGGTTCTAGACAAGCGAGTAGTGCCAAACTCGCAATCGCCCGAAAGCAGATAATCTGTAATCAATAATCGCCCCCAAGCAAAACGTCCAAACAAGAGAAGAGCAAGAAAAAGAGAAAAGAAACGATAAGGCCTGTGAAACCACTGATCATGACCAGAATATTGCAGAGCCTGCAATACCACAAATTTACCCGCACGAAAGAAAGCGAGAGAAACACCATCATTGTGGCTGCATATAAGGCAGTCCTCCACCTCACAATTTTCACCGTGAGACGAACTAACAAACGGTGAAGGACTACCAGGGTAACAGGATGAACTTCCATAGACGGGTCCAGAAGGAGGGGACGGCCATTTACTCGATGGAGGAATGAAATAACAGTATTCGGAGCAAAGAATGAACTCGGGAAGTGCAGGACAACATCGGGTGAAGGTCAATAGGAGAGGCCTGCACGCTGCAGTCGTCCTAAGTAGGATGTTGGTGATAATGACGACGAATAGGTCCTCAACTTGTGTCTTCCTAACGCATTTAAAGAAATCGGAGAAACCACTCTCCTAGCACCGAGAACGCAGATGTAAAAACAAAATCGGGATGGGCCATCATACCCCCTTAGAAAAGAAACAGTAACCACCAAACGGTCACCCCCCCCCCCTCCAAATTGAAAAGAAACCACTGCATGCCATGGTAGACATGGCACCAATCCAGCGACCCCGAATAAAAACTCTCTTAGACCAAAAATACTACGGATACACTCCTACACAAGAAGGGGCAGTATGGCAGGCTCAAGTTCATTTTGGAAATCATGATAGCACAGTATACACCGACTCCGGGATGTTCGAAAGCACGAGGCCCCAATTGTCGAAGTTGACTACTCTGGCAATCTTTGTGACTGCATGGCCCTCCAACATACAGGAACAAAGAAGTGGAACTGGGAGCGATCCTATTGGTAATCTGAACAGCAGAATTATCAAATAGAAGCGTAACATCGTTACAGACTCAGAAAAGACATTAAACAGTTTTTCGGAGGCAGAATACCCAGAGCTTCAGTCAGATATTCCAACCCGCAATGCAGAAAGTTAAAAACGTCTCCTGGACAGCCGTATCCAATGGTCTGGAAGCGAACAACGCACTATGCAAGAGTTTCACGAACTCACATACCGTGCACCTTGTGACCACAATTACCATGCTGCCATCTGCGAAAAACCGTTAAGAACGAATCCTCCTCTTATGCCTCTGAAAACAATCTTTCCCCTGGCTACAACGAGGTCTCAACGCCGAAGAATCACAAGATCTGTGGATGAAAAACATCCGCAGTTATCTTAAAATCCATGTGCGTTAAGGTGTTCGGTGGGAACATCAGGCATTAACTTGGAACTCTGCTAAAATAAGGAAACCATCCACCCTCTTGCGCGCAACATAACCACGTGCAAGGGTATGGCCAGGGGAGAACAACTCAAACATAACATATTCCACGTCTACGAGGCAGATTTGATCAGCTCGTTACCTCAAGGTCAGCGTGAGCTGATTGAGAGGGCAAGGGAAGGAGCTGTTGCATCCGGTGCCGTAGACTCAGGTTCCACCTTTGAGCTCCCAGCCATCTCTTTATCCCGTTTTCGTGAACCACAACTATTTCTTCCTGAACAAAGATCTCTCTCTCTCTCTCTCTCTCTCTCTCTCTCTCTCTCTCTCTCCTCTCTCTCTCTCTCTCTCTCTCTCTCTCTTTGAAAAAATCAAGGTTTTTCAGCCCGGCCTACACATCACAGAATAAACATTTTGATACACTGACACTGACTCCTCCTCGCTCAAACTGACCAAAACTTCGCATTTGCAATCTTTCACGCTCACATTTTAAGCCACAGAAGCGCAGAGAGCCTTTGCCTCTCCTGGGACACGGTGATTACAAACCCTGGTTGCTAGTATTTCTCTTTTCGATAGTTTTTCGTGCTCTGAAGCATATATTGGGAATGCAGCAGCTGCGTACGAACACGCTCCATAGAAGTCGAAGTATCGCTATCGCACCTTACAACTTAGCATATAAACGTAGATGTCTGCGAACTTTTTTATTTCTAATGCTGTCACTCTCAGCACGAGAACATTGCAGCTGGGCCCACCAAATACAATGCATTGATATGCCACAGTAGTTGCAAGCAACGAAGAAATGCACTGGGTACATAAAGCAAACATTCGTCGCTTGATGGCGATGAGCTACAACAAACATTTCATTTTACATAAAACCACCGTCAATAATTCAATAATTCTAACATTTTGAGGACAGTATATCAAAAGAAACAACCAAGACTGTACACTACGGGTCCTAAAACTATTTAAAAGAGAGAAAAAAAACAAGAATTTGATCAGTGAACACGGCAGTATTTCCTGAGAACTAGAATATATGTGAAAATTGAGCATGTTTATTTGTCTTGAACGTTGACGGCGGTCCTTCCTATGCAAGTCTCATGCACACACGAACACACTTTTGTTTTGACTTTACTGATATTGAAAATGGTGCATTTTGATAATTAGTCTACTAATGAATGTCTATGATGGCAGAGGGATGGGAGAGTGAGGTGATGGCAGAGCGGGCAGAACAGCAGCAGCTTCAGCACGTTGCTCAAACGGCCTTTGCTCTATAAGAATATTTCATACAGTTGCACCAGGCCAGTGCTTTTGGGTGCTGCTCCGTCACGGTCAACTACATCGGTAGCCAGTCCACGACACGTGAATTCCAAGCTGGTCCTGTCACCCTTGTTGGTGATAGCCTTGGTGCGTCCGCTGGCTCATCTGATGGCGTGCCTCACGCTCCCTTCTGGGCCAACGTCACGCTAATCAACCAATGATGGACTGTCCCAGATCTACGTCACGTCATCATCCCTTCCCAGTATAGAGGACCTGACATCTCCAACACTCTTCAGTGGGCAGAGCAGCAGCAGCTTTCTGCGTGTTGCTCAAACGGCGTTTTCTCTATCTGCAGGTATATTACCTTAAGAAGGCCTACTGCATTTGCTCTGATTACCGAAAGCTTTATGCTGCTGCTCTTCTACATCCGATGTTTCACTTCTTTAAATTTGCTTTACAGTTTCAACTGCATCCTCTTGAGCGAAGACGTTCAGCTGAACCCTGGGCCCCCTAAACCTGCGACACCTGTAAACCAACAAAAGCATGGTTCACCTGCAGAAACCAGCCCCCTTGCTCGTTCAAAATCAGATACAACGCCCGGTCCGGAGCCGGCAGGTGCGCTTCCGCAGCTTTTGGCTGGCCAGAAACCCATCGCAAGTGATATTGCCGCCATTAAGAAGTCTTTTAACTCGCGTTTTTAACAGCTTGAAACTCGCGTAACATTCCCGGAACCATCCATCATCCCGAACGACTTCGAACCTTTGTGCGAAAACTTGAATTCCGAGATAGCTTCATTGAAGTGGTCCTTGGCAAGGCTCGATTCTAAAAATGAAGAGCTGGAAAGCCGACCTCGTAGAATTAGCATTCTTTACACGGTTTATTAGAAGACCCTCATGACAAGAGTGATGCACTTCTGTTAAATGTTTTCAAGCTACTAACGGAAATGCTTTAAATTCCCGGTCCGCACATGGAGCGTTGGCATCATATTGGTAAGACACGTGATGGACGTCCTCGTCCGGTCATAATGATTGCTTTGATTTGATTTATTGTAGGGTTTAACGCGCCGACGCAACGCAGGCGATGAGGCGCGCCGTAGTTCAGGGCTCCGGATTAATTTTGACCACCTGGGGATCTTTACGTGGGCCAAAATCTCGTACACACGGGCGTTTTTGCTTTTCGCTTCCATCAGAAAAGCGGCCGCCGCGGCCGGGTATCGAACCTGCGACCTGGTGCAGAGCAGCACAACGCCTTAGCCACTGAGCCACCATGGCGGGTCCGTCATAATGAAGTTTGTGGACTTATCTGAAAAACTTCTTGCCATAAAAAGCGTATCAAAACTTAAAAGAGCCCATTTTCATGTAACCGAAGATTTTCCGCGTTCAATACGTACCATACGAAAGAATCTGCTTAACGCAAAGTCGTCCTTCCTCAAAAGGGATTCAACTGTTCAAATACGGTATACGACCCCGTCTATATCGACGATAACCGCTACGTGTGGGACGGGCAATCGAAGTCGATTAGGCGAGACACAAGCAATTCTGTCAAAACTTTTGAAGCTCCTGCAGTTCCTTCTTCCTCTCCGCAGTGACAGACAAATAATGATTGCGATAGCAAGGTCATTGATTTAAATTTTAACGCTCGAATTATTGCCAATAAATTCCCAGACTTACTTGCTCTTTTGTCTATATATTCACCCGACGTTGTTGGGATTACCGAAACCTGGTTAGAACTCGTCGTCAAATTGATAAAGGGGGGTGTTGCCATCCTTTTTCGTTGAAATCTTGAATTCCCAGTCCTGCCCTCTCCCCCCCGACATAGAATCCGCTTGGTGCCAACTTCCACTACACAGGCAACCTGTAGTTATAGGGCTCTTCTACCGCCCACTCGGCTCTCAAATTGGCACATTGTAATGAGTGGGCCAGATCACGCAGCGGAAACGGGACGCTCTTTGTGCAGAGGAGGAGACATTATATTTACATGACGTCACAGTACACAGATTTGAACAAAGACGAAAGGTTACACACTACAGACACTATAAAAGGATTAACCCGAAGGGAATAAGCCCAGTGGTCCACTCCAATGCCCATAGCTAAAATGTTTGCGAAAGTCCCCGTATAAACGTCCCGAATATTCTTTACCGAGGACATTAAATCGCACACGATTTAAATCGCCAGGCAGCTGAAAAGCGCGGCGTTTAACGGCGGTGGCCTTTTCCGTAACCTCTTGAAAATTCCTTCCTGCAGCATTTTCGGCCTTCTGGAGAAACATTTCTTTCGGCATCACAACAAAAAAGCCCTCCTTTTCTGAAACCACAATTCGGGAGCCACTATTTGCCAGAAACCTTATCAAAGGCCCGTAACCACCAGAAGGCGTTTGTCTTACACGGCTAGATGCAAAAACCTTAAACGCATTCTGTAACACACCTCGGGATCTTGAACTGCCCGACCGTGCACAGAATGCTTCTGCAAGGTGGATCAAAGTTTTCCGTGGAACCGGTTCTTGCGCCCGTTGAAAAGGTGGAGCTATTCAGGACTCGTTACTTTCCTTCACTTGGCCGAAAACCCGAAAATAGCGAGAAATTTTTTCGCTATTTTTAACCTCGTTAAAGAACAAAAGCTACGCTTACGAGTGGTATATTTGTCTTCTCGGTGAGCTAATCTGTCGATCTAGAGCAACTTGTCTTTCGCCTTCGGTGTCCTTTTATGTCTTTCAGGGTACAGTAAGCCCTCGTCATAATAAAATCTCGTTATTCCGAGTACGCCTTCATTTATCCCACGTTTTAAACGAAATACCACTTATAACGAAGTGAGCTTCTCGTTCCGATGACTGAATTGTAGCGCGAGCTTACTGTAGTTACCTATGTGCCCTAAGCAAGGAGTTACACCTAAACCGCCGAAGGCGTAGCTGAGCGCCGGTGATAGGTGAAACAAACACCCGGGTGCAAGTGAGGGGGGGGGCTCTTTCGCAAATGCAGTCACTGGCGGGAAATTCAATGGCTCAGCGAGTCCTTTATGCCGTTTATCTTCCAATCGCCGCAGCACGCGCTTCCCGTCGCCCGACGATCTCGGCGACTTGCTTTTCTTTATCCCGCATCTCGGACCCCCCTTTCACTCTTTCTCTCTCTTTCATCTTTTGTCCACTACTTCCCGCGTTAGCAATCGCTCTTCCCCATTTTCCCCATCCGCGACCTTACATTTTCCCCATACGGTTCCCGTTTCTTTTCGTATTCCGTAGGGATGACAAGAAGCTGAGCAGGAGGAGCGGAAGCTTCGCGTCTTTTTCCGCTGACAGGCGCAATGATGGGCTTTGATACGAGAGTGCGCCGACAGGGACGGAAGAGGAGAGAGAAAAGGAAGCGCAAGATACACGGCACACAAAAAAGGGGGGAGAAAAAAAGGAAGAGGTAGAGGATTCCGGAGTGCTGAACCAGACACCACTTATCTCGCCTGCGGCTTCATGTGTGTTTCGATTCTCTTCTCTCGCTGGGACCTCTTTTGCTTCTTGTCCCTGCCTCACCCTCGTCCTCGCGCTAGCTTCCCAGTGAGTCCGCATTTACGCCGGCTCCTTTCAATTTACGAGTCGTCGTATTTGGCCGCGCGGGAGCTGCTTTCCACTGAACCCTCGGTACAGCACCGTGGTTCAAGCACCTTTATGGCGGCCGTCCGCACTCTCCTTGCCTTCCGTTTTTGTTCCCCCTTTTGCTTCCTTCTTGCACTGGCGATGAGTTTCTTTTTCGTGTGTGCCAACACCTATCAGTTGAGAATGCCTGGATACCTCGTGGCCGTACCCCTTCGAACTCAATAAACCGCTTTCACCAGAAAAACGAAACACCAAAAATGTTGCGGCGGACACTTAAAAATGATAACCTTAAGGGGGAGAAAACAAACAGAAATCGCGGGGATGAGTGATATCACAGGCATTGACACTAATGGGGTGTCGTCCCGACGTCTTTATTCATCGCTCTCAATACATCCTTCTTCACTACATTGCGTTTGACGCACGGCGTAAATGGTATTGAAAACCCGTTCAAGGTTTTTTTTTTTTTTTTCTTACAAGTGTCTTCCATTTTTCTATTTCCGCGCCCTCCGGCTTCTACTCCTGGCATTCCTCTTTCAACTTTTGTTCGATTTTATCTTTCGTATTTTAGTCGCCTTTTTTGTTTCTCGATCCTTTTTCCGCTTCTCTCCCTCCTCTTTACGTAAGCAAATCTTGATCAGAGAGTTACAGCTGAAGACAGCACCACGACGACGTCTACCATCCCGCTCGCAGCTTCATTTGTTTTTCCCGCGCTTTTCTATCCTTTTCGGCACCGTTCCTTTCTCTCAACCCCGGCCGGCTTTCAGACATGTTCTTCCCTTCTTCCTCGTTCTCTCGACGGCGGCGGCTTTTAGCAGGGAGCACTTGCACGGCTCGGTTTTTCGCGCACGCAGCATTTCCGATTCGTACAGGGAGATTTCCTTCGCCTTCTTCGCTTTTGTTTTCTCTTCTCTCCCTTTCCTATCTTGTCACCCTTGTCCTCACAGCGGTTTTTTTTTTCTTCTCCGCGCCTCCCAAATACTTCTCTCTCATTTCCCGTTTATTTCTATTTGCGCGGGCGGAGCAGACGACGAAATCGAGGCAAGAGTGAAAATTTTCTCCCATCTGAATTGCAAATTGGTGACGCGTTTTCCGGACGCCTCCGGGTATGCCGCGACCTCCTTTCCGTTCATTCCCTCGTTTCGTTTTTAATTTTCCCGCCGTTTTCCAACGTTCCGTTTCCTTCCTACGAGTTTATTTGCTTTCAGCGTAGTCTTATTAACGCCGGCCAGGCCATGTCTTCCCTTTCCCATTTTTTGTTTTGGGTATATAAAATAAACTTTGCGAGGACAATAAAGTAACGCCGGTCGTGTGGTCATATATATATATATATATATATATATATATATAATATATAATATATATATATAAATAGTAGAACGTTGAAAATAAGTACAGAAATAAAGTTTGAACAAAGGGTTCGAGCCGAGGTTGTTCTTGTCTGCAAAAACTTTTTCTGATAATATTATATATATATATATATATATATATATATATATATATATATATATATATATATATATATATATATAAGATAGAAAAAAGGGTTGGCAGTCAAGAAAACCTCGGAAAGCAAAGGGGGGGTTGTGGTTGGTCATAGAAACAGATAAAGATTTTTTTTTAGTCAGAAAGAAAGTGGTGAAAAAAATGCCCGCCGGGTGGGATCCGAACCGTCTCATCCTCCTGCACTCAAGGGCGTTGGTTCGAATCAGGTTGCTGCCTATCAAGAATTTTTAGGTCTTTGGTTTCAATTATAATTTTTGTATGTTAGGTTGGTTAGGTTAAGTTAAGTTCGTGGGTTAGGCCAAGTTAAGTTCTCTTTCTGTCCGCAAGGTTCTATTAGGTTAGTTTACCTTACGTTACGTAAGGGAGATCGAAGTTATGCGAGATGCGGCATTTTTTTCTGAGAAACACAGGCGACGTCCGTTTTAATAGGAGTGCCTATAGTACCGTCGGGACGGCACTCTAGACACAGCCTTAATACAATATACCTGTGACTGCGGCACTGTTGATGCCCGAGCTAGCGAAGCACCCACGAAGAACTTTCACATAAGCATTTACGTTTATGCCGGTAACTATTCAGTTGGAAGTTTTGCTTTTGCGTTCACGTATTCTTTGCTTTCCGTATTCGTGACAAACGGCTAAGTAACGAGCGTAACGTTTTTTTGGTAACGGACAACATTACCGCGTTACTTCCACTCGGAGTAACTATAGGGCGGTAATGTGTTCTTTTTATCTGAAGGTAAAGAGTAACGCATTTAGTTTTATTCTCCGTAACGACGACACCGCTGCTCTAGAGAAATGCCTTGCCACCTGGCTGGGTCTGTTTGGCAGACCGACCGCCTTAAATTGAGCGGTTTTTTGAGACCCTTGTCTTGGTTTGTTTGTGCGACCTCTTTTTTGGTAATCACAATATACCGCGAACCATGCATTGGGTTTGTTTTACTGCCCGGCCGCGCCCGGCTCTGTTATCTGTGTCCCAAGCGAAGCGCGTGTTTCAGTCTTTATTTTTATGCAGCACGGGTTATCTCATTCAGATAAGGAGAGTGTTTCGCCCTGACGTCACTAGCCTAGAATAATCTTCTTTGATCTACAATGTTCTCGGTGTAACTCGACGGTTCGAGAAACACCCGCGCCGAAAGATAAATGCCCGCAGAGCAGACGCCGCGGCATTCGACTCACCGACGCTCGCCTGCGCACGTCACTTTGCTGACTGCTGTTCCGCCGCCTGTGTATTCTTTGAGTTGTTAGGGGAGCACGAGTTCGTTCTAATAAACTTGTTTTTCCTTCAAGACAGCTGCGTCGTCTTTGGCTACGTGACAATATAATGCCCCAATTGCCGATACTGCAACCATTATAATTCCAAATTTAGAGAACATAAGGAGATGCTTAGAATTTTCTAAGAATGTGAAGGCGAATGCCCAGGTGGGCCTCTTGTCAATCTGCTACTGAACATTCTGTTGGTGTTCAACTTTGCAGTTGCGCCCGTCACCTAATAGCCGTCCCCTTCGACCGGACCCTCCGGAACTCGTTCCGCCCTCTCGTCATCGCTAGGAGCAAGCCTCCAGCGGTACCTTCAACGATCTGCTCGTACTGCACGTATTACCGCGGCCTACCCTCCTCCGGAAGCGCTGTTTCCTTTCCCCGGCATGCGATTCCCGTCATGTGCATCGGGCTCGCATTTTCGATGAGATTCCCTGCAACCCCCCCCCCCCCAACATTTTAACATGAAAGTCGTACCTTTCATCTTCATGTTTCAGTCGCACATTTAACGTGGTCGCACCTTTGCTAAGCGACCCGCCAATAGGACGTCGCTCGCCAAGCACACCCACAAGACTGCTGCCGACCCGCAAATCATGCTCCTTTTGTTGTACTGTGACTTCACCAAACGATTCGCTGACGGGTGTAGCCCGAAAGACCCCATTCCCGTTTGACCTCTTCCCGTTTGAACCCATTCCCGAAACGCCCTTCCCGCTTGTCCCGTCCCGTGTGCGCCCGTTCCCGAAACGACCTTCCTGTTTGAGCGCTTCCTGTTTCAGCCCGTTCTCAAAACGCCCTTCCCGTTACAACCCACTCCCAAAGCGCCCTTCTCATTTGAACCCGCATCGTTCCAACCCATTTGAATTTCTGAAAACATGCGTTACCGTCTTCGAAACTGTTCCCCCAAATGTGCTTAGAAGCAACGGGTCATGCACTGAAAACTTGTATGCACCAAATTTTCCGGAATCGACCGATATTTCCGGCCGATAAAAGTTTCCGAATGCCTTAGGCCGATACTGCTTTCTTGACACAAAATTTGTAGCGGCGAAAGTGTGCTAGAAAGATACCCAATATCTTGAGTAATGCACGCATTGGATTTTTCTGCAGTTGGTGTTCGTACGTGCGGCAGAAATTTGTTTATCAGCCGCGCTTATGCTCATTGTTTGGAGCGTAGCTTTGTCTTCGTGTTCGAGAGATCTACAGATCAAAGATGTCCGTAAGAGAGACTTTAAAAAAGGCAAAACCATGTGCAGAAATCCGAGAATTGGCTACTAATGCCTTTCCTACGTGAGTAGTGGGAAGATTTTTTTGTTTATTTACCGATACTTTACGGCCTGGTCGGGCTCATGCAGGAGTGAACATAAAAACACATCAGTATTGCTTATCGTAGTTTAAAAGCGCCCAACACAAATAAGTAAAAGACATAAATATGTAATAGACGCAAAGGAATCAGAACAAGGATATGCATTCGTAATGTATTCCAATTTTAAAACATGACAATTAAACCTGAACACATATTTCCAATACCTGGGGAAAATTCTTCTAACGATACCGAGTTCACTGTTCGTTCAGTTAACTTATTCCAGTAAGAAATTGCACGAGGAAACAAAGAGAACTTTCGAATAGTAATTAAGCTGATTGGCTGCCTAATTATCTTACTATGATGTCTTCTCGCTGAACGTCTGAAAGGCCCGTGCGCTGCTTAAGTTTCTGAAGGTTTGTCCTATTATGCAAATTGAGTATATTAGAGTGACGGGAATAAACAGAATCAATAAAACGCAAAGCTAAGTTTATAATTTTCGCCGCTTCTCATGACTGCGATTTTTTATAGCCAGATGTGGCATATGTGACGAGAGACTGACAGCTCCTTTTGTAATGGACACGCCTGGTTGACAAAGGCCGAAATTCCTTCGGCGCTGAGCATATTTTCGGCTCGCGTCGTAGGAACAATACTTATAGAGGCCGCCCGAGGGTCGATGGCCAGCGCTCGGAGTTGCTATGGTTCGGTTGGTTTTTATTAGTTATTTACTCGTCCTTTGATGAATATCTTGAAGCTTGAGTTAAAGTTAGCTCTAGAGTGTGGATAAAATATATATGTTTGTGTATAAACCTTTGGTTGATCGTGTGTGTTAGTAGCTCCTCCTCACACTCTTTCGGGACACGGCATTGATGCGTCGTTTTAATGTAATAAAACTTAAGTGCCTGGTGTTTTGGGGGTGGATCTAAAGAATCTAGATAGGAGAGTCAGTCGACCGAACAAGAGCAAACGAGGGCAGACGCAGGGCGACCCTCGCGACCTAAATACATTTAGTTAAGTGCATTTAGGTATTTCGCTGTTTTCGTTTTCATGAGCGACGTGTTTGTAATTTGTTAATTTGTTGTCAATTTGTTAATTGGTTTGTTAATTTAAAAGACTTTTGTTAATTGTTAATTTGTTTGTTAGGGTTTGCTAATTTAAAATAATAAAAGATTTGTTAATTGGTATGACTTGAATTGTAACCAAATGTCGTCGTCTGTAGATTCAAAAAGTGAAGCCCAGGATTGAAAATCAGTCAATGACTCTGGATGTACTGAGAATGCTATCGCAGCGGCTGTGAACAAACGGAAATAAAAAAAAACATTATGAAAATGTTTTTTATAGCGTTTCATAAACTGGGTACGTTATTCCGGGAAGGGGCTAAACGGGAAAATGCGAAACGGGAAGGTTCTTGCGCTCCGGGTTGAAATGGGAAGGAACAAACGGGAAGGTTGAAATGGGAACGGGTTCAAACGGGAACGGGCCAAGTGTGAAAGGGCGAAACGGGAAGGTCGTTTTGCGCCGGGTTGAAACGGGAGGGAACAAGAGGGAAGGATGAAATGGGAATGGGTTCAAACGGGAACCTCCCTCGCTGACAACCCGTTCGGTTTCGTTTGCACGGTTTGCGACCGCCTGGGGTTTCAGTCGGATTTACGCAATGCTCCGGCGCGGGTAATCCCGTGTGTAATGTTGATGCGTCTTACGTTGCCATACCGACGAAATCTAAATAACGTTGTGCAAGTTCATATCGATGCGCAACAAACATTCAAATGCTCCTGTGAAGGCACATTTCACTTTCGTGTTTTACCGACTAGGACGACCGTAAAACAGAGATCTGGGATGACCGTAAAGTTCATCGTCAATGCCTTGAAAAGCGGACCTGTAACGCGTGCATTACACAACCGGAAACTAACGACTGGCATAAGAACGGGGTCAGCAGCGCCGCGGCTGCAGTGAAGTCTTGAGCAACGCCGCCACTTCTAATCCGACGGAGACATCGAAGCTAGCGCGACTACTTCCATTCGCAGTCGTGCGAGACTTAAACACTATACGTTTTCTCATACAGCCGCTCAAAACGGCTGTCTGGCTGGCTGCCCGGGAACCGGTGAGCTAGGAAAGGTACTCAACGCATCGATCCAGTGTCGGCAACAATAGCTCTGGCACTGGCCTATGAAAGACTGAGAAATAAAAACGGTAAAAAAACACCACTTCCATCCGTTCGCGACTAAAACCCATTTCGTCTGGAGACGTTGAGAGCACGCTCACGCAATCCTTTCCTCTACTTTTTTTTATATTATTTTTCTCTGCTTTCGCTATCGAGAGGATCGCGCTGGCAACTTTTCTTTACACTTCGCTATCTTTAGCCGAGAGAAGTAGTCCGCTAATGCTCTCGGTACTAGGTATACTACCGCTTTTTCTCGCCATTTTCTGGCCGCCCCTTCCCCCCCCAACCCCCGGCGGAGTTCTGGCTTTCATTCTTCTTTCTTTTTTTTTTTTTTTGTCGTCGAGTCCACTTCGCGCTTTGCCGCCCACCATCAATTGTTAGCGAGAAGTGTGGGGAAGGGACCTGCTATACGTTGCTGCTCCTGGAGAGCCCGCTGATTCAGTCGGGCAGTTCCTTGCCCCCTCCCCCGGCGGAGCTGAGAACTTTTGAACAACAATAAAAGAGGGAAGAAAACAAAAAAAACGGCCAAGTGTTCTCATTACTTTAGCCAGTCTACATTCTTGTAATTCCTGTTTTCATTCTCTTCCTTTTTTCGTAATTCTCAGCCGAGTTTCGTTTTCTGTAAAGGCCGCGATAAGTTCAACCAAAAGGTGTGAGCGGGATACTTACTTTTTTTTCCACCTACTTTTTCTCCCGCTAAACAAAACATTATAACAGAGGCTGTCCGTCTGTTTCTTTAGAAGGTTGCAAGAATGGCGACGGAAAAGGCCGTTTTTATTGCAGTTGTTGCCGGTGTCGTTACTGTTATTTGAATGTTCGCAAGAAGGTGTTCGCGCGTGTGCAGTGAACGTTCGCTTCCTTTTCGTACAGCGCACCAAAGAATGAAGCTAACCTTTTTCTGAAAAATTCGTCGAGTTCATTTGTCTTAAAAGCCGTGAAATCAACCAGGAGTCCGCATTTCTGTAACACTGCAGTCGCCGCGGTGGTCTGGCTGCTAAGGCATTCCTCCAATGAGCCCATGTTCACGGGTTCATTTCAGGTCATGCTGGCTACTTTTTTTTCCCCTTTTTTCTGCTAGAGACAAAAATTATTGTCGACGGACGTTACGAATATCAGCGTGGTTTATATGCGTCGGTTATACCCACTATGGTTCTCCTCATAGCCATTCAGCGTAGCTTCGGAGCGCAGAACTATGGTTTGAACTTTTAGGGCGAAGCCCCTTAGGGGCCTCGAGCTGTCGGCGTCTCATGTCGTCGTCGTCTCGTGTCATTGTAGCATCATGTAGTCACAGTGCTAAAACACGGGGACACCCACCGCGGTGGCTCAGTGGCTAAGGCGTTGCGCTGCTGAGCACGAGGTCGCGGGTTTGATTCCCGGCCGCGGCGGCCGCTTTTTCGATGGAGGCGAAAAGCAAAAACGCCCGTGTGTACAGGATTTCGGCGCACGTCACGGTGATAAGCACGGGGACACTCGTTTTCCAACGACTCGCGCTAGAACATAGCTCCTACTAAAAGAACACACTCACTGAAACAATTGTTTTTCAACGCCTCGCGCAAGAACGTTTCATCTCCGCGGGGGAAAAACGCGTACCAGAAGAACACACCGGGACAATCGTTTTTCGTTCGCGCTTGCTTGTTTGCTTCATTTCGCTCCGTACTCATATTAACTTTAAAATTTGCAGTTCTCCGTTTCAAATTTCCCTTCTCCGTCTTCGTAATTGGGATTTCGTGTGTATCAGCGCGCGCCATGTGGCAAGAGAAAGACTTACAATACTTATGCACTGCATGTTTCGCCCCTCCCTCAGGTTTCACGTTATGGAAGAATATTTCTTTTTTTGTCGCTTTGGGTTCCTCTTATCCAGGGAAAAGTGCACGATGGGAGATAACAGAACTGTGCCATAGGGCAGCGAATTCGGCGAGGTGAAAGGTACTCATGATGGCCAGCGCGAACAAGTTAGCAGTATGTCGCTTCACGGATCGCCGTCATGGCTGTCAACATTCGTTTGACAGCACACTTATTGATGGTAGATCTTAAAATTTCGCTTTCAAATGTTATGGGGAGCTGTCGGGGACACAGTTTCAGTTCAAGGTGTTCTAAGTGATGCCCTTTCATTTGGTATAGGAAGCATATACTCTGGGTAAAAAAACGGTTGTCTGTCCTTTTAGTGATCACAGGAAACGCGTGGACTTGCCGGCCCAGTCCACATACAATTATCAGCGGCAGAACTCTATGCTTGATCTAACTGCCGGAGCTCCACGCATCGTACTACCGATGTTCCGCTCAACAACACGACCGAAGACGCTACATTGCATTTTGCCCCCGCCTCAATTTCTGAGTGCTCCACAAATGTTGGATGGTCAGTGCGTCCATCCCATTACCGAATCGCCCCTGTGATGAAGCTTTCCTCGCTAATACGACGGCTGTTCAACGCTAGCTGCCATCTCCATCGCCTTCCACCCGCCTGTAACAACTTCGGTTTTGTGGCACCTGTAAAGCTGTCTCCTCCCCATCAAGCGTGTAAGTGAGGCGAAGCCCTCCTGACGACCGCCCGCGGCGCTGCTCGTTTCGACAGTACCTCATAATTTCAGTCTTGATTGCAATTCTAGCGCTGACTGTTCTGCCCCCTAGATGCGACAAACTTCGAGATGTGTTCTAGGTGCGAGTGGAGGTGTTCCCATCTCGTTAATGTATTACGCCAGGAGCCGCGAGAGCCGTCGCGATTTCCCGGTTTCACTTCGTCGTTCTCGGGACACTTTCGAATCACCGAGGTTATAATCGATTTAACCGAGGCAAACAAGTTTACGCGAAACTTATTACCGTCTTAATGAGAAAAGTTTCCGGCAATGTTTAGTGGAGCACGGTTCGACAAAATGAGACGTGCGGGCAGAGCGAAAGGAGCGAAACAAAATAAAAGCTCAGAGCTGCCATTTCTTCTGGCAAAAAAAAAAAGGATATCGAGCCAACATTTGCCGGACGTGAGACCGCGCTAGATGTGAGAACTTCATTAAAAGATCCTTATTACGGTGAACCATAAACTTTCTCGGTAAGCGGCGGATCATAAGCTTCCTCTGCGTTTTTTTTTTTCTCTCACAGGGGTCACTTTCCATACTTTTGCCTGTTTCTTTTTTGATAGCGCAGTCAAAACGCAGACAATTACTTCTTGTTTATTTTTAACAGCTTCTTCAACGTTGTTTTTAACTGGGTCTCCTAACGAGGTCTTCGCATTACTTAAACGACAGCGCTAACTCGCAGCTATCCTCCGAAGCCGCGTAACCTCGACAGCAGCGAGCGCGAAGCAAAGCTAGGCTCCGAGGAAAGGAACAGAGTAATGTAATCAAATTTGCTCCCCCAGCCACCAGGTGCCGTTCTCCCCGAAGGGAAAGAGGGCGAAAAGCGCCGCCATTTTTCTCGTCATCGAAGTTACCTTTCCTTAGAAACACCCCACTCGTATTTCCCGCCCTCCTCTCCCAATCATACCTGTCTTCTTCAAGGCCGACCCGCTCCGCCGCCCTGTTTCCCTCTATCTCTTTTCATTACGAGTCGTAGCAGACGACAGTCGTAGCGCGTGCGCTTCGTTTCACGCCCGCTTCCGAGCTGAGCTCGTGGAACCTTGTTCCACGAAATGGGCAGAAAACGCAGAAACGTGCGCCCGGCCCGATCGCTACCGGGCTCGCTCTCATCCTCCTCTTCCTCCTCCTCTCCCTTCTCTCCTCTTCCTTCATCTTGCCTCCTTACGTGCTTCCATAACGCGGTCCCCTCTTTCCCGCTCGTCGTTCATTCTTCAAGACGTGCGCCGCGCGGCACGACAGAGAGAGGGGAGGCCAGGTTCGTAATTGCGTTCCACCTCGAGGCAGCGCAGGGGACAGGCGGAAAAATAACCCCCGGGGGTTCCCCCTCTCCACTCTAGCTGGGACTAGAATGTCGTCGTCTGCGCCCCCCCCCCTCGTTCCTCTCACTCTCTCTCTCTCGCCATATTTCTGGCCGCCCCTCTCACCTTCTATGCCCCCTACCTCGCGCAACGACTCCGTCTCCTACCGAGACCAGGCCTCCGGTCCTCCTTATGGCCCCGCTTTACACCTGCGTCGGGTCTCGAAAGATTAATACGGCGCTCCTTTGCGTTACGACCACCGCTCCGTCGCCGCGCGGGGGCGACGGCTGTCTCCAGCCACTACAATATCCCCCGCCGTTCCGTTCGTTGCCTTTCTCCGCGCAATCCATGCCTTTGCGCAAGAGCGTGTTTTGTTGCCGCACAACATCGGAGGGTATTTTTGTCAAAGTTATTGCGACAACGGCAACAACATCGATGTGCCGAAGGCAGCGGCGCAACAGCAGTAGATGTGCGTCGTTGTGTTACGAAACAAACCCGGGAGGCTTTCCCGCCCCGAGGGCTGCTTTTTACCCAGGCCGTCTCCACTGAACGGCTTACATGGCGGACATTGTGCTAGCAAACAGCCACTTACATGACACGCCAGCGTCTTTGTAAATCGGGGAATTTCGCAATTCGGATATTATCAAAATGCCAGGTCGTGTTGTGATTTCATCGCGAAATGTAGCTTGTTGCGCGTGAATACGTACGCCACGGCAATACCACCACTGTTAGCCAGATGTTCATTTACTCCTGCAAGAGATTGCGTTAATGAACAGTCGAAGGTGGAGCTGCTCGGCTCCGATACTCGTGAGAGACAGTGGTTGCATCAGAGAGAGACAGCAACGTAGGACGATGGTCAAACAATTGCGCAGAATGACGCGTCATTGTTCCTCCTTATTCTGATGATGATGACGATGATGGTGGTGATGATGATGATACTACAGTGACGCTCCCAGCATTACAAGAGCTCAGCTACACGTCGGCTGTACCACCTTCTTCCTCTTGTGCTTTTGTATGGCTGTAAAGCACCAACCCTCTGTTTAGTTGTTATACAGTCTTATACTCGCAGGGTGCGCTCCAACATTTTGCCTCAGACGAAGCAGACCAACATATGCCAAAACTCACCACGCACTCGCTCACAAGCCGCCCCTACCACACGCTCAACGTGGTACGGGCACCTGGTCACGCTTGCATGAGCGGCAACGCAAGGAAAGTTGCGCTTCCCCAAGTCATCTCCCCGGGACCATAGGCTAGCCAAGCCCGTACCATTTGTCGTCACATAACTAGCCCCCCACAACGAAAAAATAAAACGAACACTGATTCCACCATATCAAAACAGCTATACCTGTCTGTCTAAACCTTTTAAAGCATGACCGCAATAGAGGCACTGATCCCGCCGAAACAAGCGCGAACTCTCATACCCTTGCTTTTGCCGAATCATTTGTTCCTCGTACCACAATAGACTGGAATAATCTACTATCAAACATCGTTACTGAACCGAATACCAAGAAATTTACTAATGCTTTGAGCAAAAATACCAATGTACAATGTGTATCATTTCACTGCCTCATTTCACTCAGTTCTTGCGCTGTCAAATGACGTGTGGTAATATTCCGTATAGTAATACTCTGCGTAGTTTACTTTACTTACTGTACCAATACCCGTTCTTATTCTTTCTACTAATTTTTTTCCTATTTGTTTCAAGTCTAGCGATGTAAATTATTTCTGCCTTTTTTAGTTCTTGTGTTTATTTTGTTCTTGTTGTAGTTTTTGTGACACCCGTGTAACCTTCCTTACCCTATGTAATACCCTCCCAAAAGGGCCTTTAGGGCTTTTTTAAACAAGAAAAATAAAAAAATAACATAAATAAAGCATCCGCTAGTGAAAACAAATAGCAAAGACAGATGGGCTCGGATAACGCAGGAGCCATGTGCGAGAGAACATTTCGTTTATAATTTTCCCCAGTTTTTCCAGTCCAATGGAATTGCATATCCTTCACGCCTCGCTTTTGACCTCGATAGGACAACATTGTCACACCGTTCAAACACAGAATCCAACGCTACACTAGCCTTGTTGTGTCGGTTTCGAAAAAGGTACTGAAAGAGGCCAAGCTGGCAGCCCGTGGTGGTGCGAGCCCAGCAGCTACTGTGAATCCAGCTCGCGACCAAAAAGTGGCTGTGATCCCGTACATCCGCCAGCTCAGCCAAGCACAGGCGCCAATGTGGCCTTCTCTGCCCCTCACAAGCTTTCCAAGCTCTGTCGGCCGGTTAACTGTACACATAAAGAAGAGGGTGGGTGCAGAGTTAAACACCCCAACAAGTTCGTTGACTGCACGGGAGGAGTAGTGTTTAAGTCCCCTCTAAAGTTGCAAAAATGCATACATCGGCCAAACTGGCAGGCTCCGTGAACACATGAATAATGTCTGTAATTCTGACAGTGGGAATCTAGCTATTCATTGCAGTAATTACAAATGCTTCCCCATGTTAAACAATACCTAGGTGATAACTAAGAGCCTTGATTTGCTCACGCGGGTAATTACAGAAGCTCTACAAATTGCGCGTGCGGGCGATGAGTGAATTAGGGTTGCGTCCACATATTTATCTCCTAAAGAAATCGCATTTCGTGACAACTGACCGTTTCGTGGCTGCTTGCGTGCACAGTGAATGTGTGTTTAGTCTTTTTTCTTCTTCTGTTTGTTACCCACCTTCCGACGGGTTGTAGTACATACAAGCGCGCGGATAATAAACTCACTTTGCTATTCGGCTCTGTGTTTCGTCTTCCTTCCTTGTCCCATCCTTGTTAGCGCATTCCGTTTTATCATAACACTGCGTAGTCTTGGTGAACTGAAGTCTAAAACTACGACCTGGACCTTGGTCTTTGGACAATGAAGTTCTCTCTCTCTCTCTCTCTCTCTCTCTCTCTCTCTCTCTCTCTCTCTCTCTCTCTCTCTCTCTCTCTCTCATCTTCTCTTTTTCATCTATCTATCTATCTATCTATCTATCTATCTCTATCTCTCTCTCTCTCTATCTTTCTCAAGTACAGCCCGTTGCCCCTCTCGCCATTACCGTTTCTTTTTTGTTGAAGTGGCACTTTTCCCCGCAGAATCGCGCGTTACACCCGACATAAAACAATTGAACACTTAGAAAAAGGTCGGGGCATTCACTAATGGAACACTAACAAGTTACTTGTCCCAGTAAACACCAGGTTCTTAGTAACTGGGAGGTAGTAAATTTAGTAGTAGTCAGGGTTACTCACTGAAGCAGGCAATAAGAACCACTATCTATCTCCCCTAGAGGACAAGATCACGGGTTCGATTCCCGGCCGTGGCGGCCGCTTTTCTGATGGAGGCGAAGAGCGAAAACGCCCGTGTGTACGAGATTTCGGCGCACGTTAAAGATCCCCAGGTGGTCAAAATTAATCCGAAGCCCTCCACTACGGCGCGCCTCATCACCTGCGTTGCGTCGGTGCGTTAAACCCTACAATCAATCAATCACTCACTACCTCCCCTCGTAAAGTCCCAGCGATAGCACTCTTCTGAGCTACATGCGTTTACTAACTGGCCTTGCACAACCTAGTCATAAGCACGACCTTAATCTAGTGCATACTACTTCCTACACTCAGTTAATTTCCTAACCATGCAGTTGTTTGTGGAAGAGCCTACGTACCGTACCGCGTGGTAATACGGCCGTTACTACCTTTTTACGACCTTTTTTATTAAGAGTGAAGTTTAACCTGCCCACTAGCGCGCCGCCTCCGTTCATTACAGAAAGCGACCACGACGAAAAGTTGACATTTACCTGAAATGTAACCGTACGGCTACTAAGGTAAGCTATAGAGCTTTCCCAGAAACTTCTTCATCACGTCTACTGTGAACAGCGCTCGCTTCGTGCCTTCATTGTGCTCGGGAAACAGGTCCCGCGTGGATACGTTCTCAAAGGCCCCTTATGAGTTGGTTGTGGAAGTGTTTTGTTTCCTCCATATGTTCCTCTAATCTGTTCAGTGCACGCGTTCCACATGTTTTCTACGCAGTATGGTAATATGTTGGCGCGCGGTGGCCCAGTTTTGCCGTAGAACTGCGTTTCTTCGTCTGCTTGGAACAGGTTCCGCAGTAGTGAATGTGCGGCTCTGTCTGGGCTTAGCGCTTGTTATTGTTTGAAATTCGCGCCACAGTTACATCTGCCAGAGTGCAATCATCGTATATGTGGTTGTTAGAACAGAAAGGTGGGGGAAGAATGTGCGATCTCGCTTGGCTGAATTGTGTACCAGAGGTATTTAGAGGTTTATGAGTTTCTCCAATGTTTGTTCAGTGACTCCTTGCGGGGTGGCGTGTTTCTCTAGGAGAGGGATTACGTATTTTCTCATGCCGGGATGGTCGTGCAAAGGGAACGCTGCATACTGGTTCCATTGTGTCATGACGAGCGTGATTTCTCGCACCCATTCTTATATCTTTCTTTTTGGCAGAGATGATAGCTACGTTGGCTGCTGACTTATGGTTTTGAGCAGCCCATGATGTTGATAGCGTCTTTTTATTATTTGGTATTGTTATTATTATGGGATTTCACGCGCTGACGCTGCCCAAGGGCTAGAAGTTGCGCAGTAATGGAGGGTTCTGGATTCGTTTCGACCACCTTGGGATCTTTAAAGTGCGCCAAAATCTCGACACACTGGGCGTTTTCGCTTTCGGCATCCATCCGAAAAGCAGCCACTGCGGCCCGTATCGAACCCGCGTACTTGCGCTCAGCAGCTCAAGCCCTTAACCACTGAGCCACCACCGCGACTGGTCGTTTGTAGCGTTTGATGTTAAAGACGTGCGAAATGAGAGACTGAGTGGTACGCACAAGTGGGAAGTTTTTAACCCTCAAGCATATTTCAGAGTACCTCAACGCGTACAGTGTGACGAATCTTATCTGTACAAAGATCCGCAATTGGCCAAGGGGAGATGCTTAATTGTTATGGTAGTGTACATGTTTACGTAGAGGTAAACGGAGCACGGAAGTGGTGGCGAAACTGCATCTCTGCGCCGCGTAGGAGTGCCGACAAGAACCGAGGGCCGGCGTTCTTGGGAAGCGTTCGCAGCCCCCACCGCCATTTCTGATATGCTTACTCGACGCTCTGATGGCGTGTCAGACTGGGCGTGACACTTTCCGAAGGGCAGCGCTAGGTCGTACAGTGGCGCTGGTCAAGTTGCCACCCGCAGCCACCCGTGGCGACCGAATCCGCCGCTGTTGGGTCCGCGGGAGCCACGCGCGCTCGGAAACGTGCCCTGTGGCGCTGCATAAAGTGCCACCCCCGAAGACTTCTTTATGGGTGGCATATTACTGCCTGCCTATTCTGTCTCTCGTGGCTTGGTGTTGCTACACAAGACATTACAAAGTGACTCCAAAATATTCTTGAAGAATACACGAGCCGCATACGGATGAGGAACCACTTCTGGAATTATCGTCGTTTAGAAAGGCAACTGTCCTGGCTCGGGCGCTTTTTAAGTTGAAGCTTCCGAATACCACGGCGACTTGTACCGTACCTGCGAAGCAGCGTTTTTTTCCATCGCCTGCACCCCCGGCCACGTGCGGCATAGATACTGAGCCTTCTGCAGATAAGGTGACCAGGATTTTCCATTGCGAAATTGAGGTCATGGCTCCTGCAGCTGTTCAACCACGCGTGACTGACATCAACCTTCCAGCCATTTCCCTTGTTCAAGCGGTTGTTCGGGAGGAATTCGCAAACGCGGGATTACATCCAGTCTGTTCGGTGGGTCACCAACCATGACGACAAGGATCCTCGAGGGCCAGTTTTCCGCAGCGACTATATTTTCTTTCCCGGTACCGCAATCCAGCCGAGTGGAGAACTCCAGAAGACAGGCCCGTCTGCTTCAACTGCAGGCGTGTGGGACATGTTGCTTGCTATTGTCAGCGCCGTTGGCTCCAGTTTCCAAGAGACTTTTGCCCTGCCCGCTTCGACAATATATCCCCGCCGCTTTACCTCTCGAAACCAGCAGCAATGAGATGACCCCGCCGCCACTTCGACGTCCCGATTCAACCACTCGCCCTCACCGCACCGACGTCGGTCTCGTTTGCCGAAGCCTCGGAGACCGTCATCTCCGACCACCTCCAATCGCTTCTCGCCGGAAAACTAATGAATGCAGCTCCCGGAGGTGAAGCTGTATTTCGACTTGGCCCGAAAATCCTCTTTTGACTCTCCCTACCAGAGACAATTTACTAGAGATTGAAGTTGACGGCATGCCTGTTCGTGCGCTCATTGACACTGGGGCGACAAATATCGGTCATAAGCTCAAATCTGCGCTTTCGGCTTCATAAAATCCCGACGCCTGCCCTATCTTATGCCCGACTAGCTGATGGTAGAACGCCCATGATAGCTGAATATGTATTGCTTGTGTTACCATTGCTGGCCGTAGTGTACCCATTTTGTTTGTCGTACGTATTATAAAACGGCCCACATGACGTGATCTTAAAGGAGCCATGAAGAGAAAATACAACTTCGTTTAATTTGAAAGAACTAGGATTCAGTATCTCACTCAGCTCCATTACAGCCCCAAAAGATGTTTTCTTAACGAAAAAAAAGCAAGAAGTATTTAAAAACTTTCAAATTTCGCGCCACAGTGACGTGTTATGAGCAAGAATGACGTCATACGGGCCAACAATAAAACACAATTTTCAGTGCGTTAGTTGCGCGTTAGCATTCAAGTGATGCGGTCAAATGGAAGTAGGGGCCCCATTACAGACGTCCAGTCATGTGTCGTCGCCACAGGTCAGTTGGGCGGCCGCCAATCGCACAAACAAGGTTCCGTGACGTCACAGAAAAGTTGCGGGAAATTGGCTAGGGGGTCGCGACTGCTTCACACGTTTTCTTTAATATCTCCGTTATTTGTTCGAAGATTGCGATGATATTGGTATCATTGTTATCGTGACTAAGCAGTCTTTCTAATAAACCCGAGTTGTATTTTGTCTTCATGGCTCCTTTAAGCCTTGACTTCCTTGCGGACCATTCAGCGCTCATCGACTATTCGACAGGTTTCCAGAGTCTGGAGGGAGCTGCCTAGTGCGCCGGTGGCAGCTGACCCACATCCGACCCGTTTGTGTTCCGCAACGAACATCCGTCTCCTGCGTCAGTCCATAACGTATGTTTCGTTGGCGGCCCCTCGCCTTCTCGTTGGCGGTGAGCACGTTAGTAAGCCCGTGACTGATGTTCCGCTGACACGAAATGTAACGGTACCACACACAGTCACTACCCTGATTGACAGCACACTCTCTCTGCCTATCCTAAACAACGGATTTCCTACACAAGAATTCCCGAAAAGAATCTCGCTTGCGTCAGTGCGCCCCCTTACAAGACTACGAAATCTTAACTGACCGTAACCACTACCCCTGACTGTAACTATCTTCATACAGCTGCACCTGCTTCCGCTGACAAGGTTATGGTGATGCTGAGCCCGGAAATTTCACAAGAACTCGCCCGTGATCTTCGCCGCCTGCTGCTATTTTATTCAGACATTCTTGACTCACGCGATCATGCTGTGGGACGAATTACGCTGTCGGGTTAAGTGTCGATACCCTGTCAAGCAGCGTATCGACACTGGTGGCTCCAGTTCCATTCACCGAAGACTTTACCGCGTGTCCCATGCCGAGCGCGCCGACACCCAAAGCGAAGTGGATAAAATGCTGGCAGCGGAGATCATTAAACTATCCTGCTGTCCATGGGCCTCACCGGTGGTGCTAGTGAACTTGGAGCTTTTGCGTCGTCCTTTTCTCTCTCTCTCTCTCTCTCTCTCTCTCTCTCTCTCTCTCTCTCTCTCTCTCTCTCTCTCTCTCTCTCAACAAAATCACGAAGAAGGACGATGCCGTAGACTGCCTACATGGTGCCCAATAGTTTTCTTCCATTGACCTCCGTTCCGGTTATTGGCACATTCCTGTAGACGACTTGGACAAAGAAAAAACCGCTCTTGTCACATCTGATGACCTGTACCAATTCAAGGTAATGCCTTTCGGTCTATGCAATTCACCTGCAACATTCTAGCGCATGATGGACTCTCTTCTTCGTGGATTCAAATGGTCCACCGGTTTGGGCTACCTTGACGACGTTATAGTCCTTTCGCTCTCATTTGCTTCCCCTTTACCCACCTGTTTTTATCCTCGCGCTTTTCCGCCAAGCAGGCTTTCAGTTGAAAAAGCGAACCATTCTTGCGCGTTGGATTAGACGTGCTCGGTCCATTTCTCCAGTCCACATCCTGCAATAAATGGATAGCTGCCGCAGTCGACTACGCCACGCGTTATGCAATGACGCGGGAACTTCCTACGGGCTGCGCTGCTGACGTTGCCGATCTTCTGCTCCGTGACGTTATCCTTCTTCGTGGAGCTCCTCGGCAGCTCCTGAAAGATCGTGGCCGTTCCTTTCTCTCGCAAGTTATTGCCGACATTCTTCGCTCTTGCTCCACTCAACACAAGATCACTGCCTACCATCCTCAAGCTAATGCCCGACGACTTCCTTCTCGCCTTCCTTCGAAAGACGGGTGACCATCTCTACCTGTAAACAGGTTCCTTTTATGCCAACGGGCATACTATCGCTACAAAAAATTCTGCAGAAATTTAAAGAAATATCCACTAATGCGTAGCATTCGTATGCCGCCTGTCTTGAGCGTGAATTTTTACAGTCGAAGTTTTTCGTTTTTCTCAATCCTGCCCGACCAATTATCTCCATTTACGCTATTATAACGATTACAGGTGGAACGTTCCCGAAATCTGTATTATTGTTGAAATGCAGGGCGTTATACGGATTGCCATTTTCCATAATTGCTAAATATTTTTCTTATTTTTAGTTTTTCAAAAATTTGTTCCGCCAATTATCTCCATCTACGCTGTTATAACGGCTACATTTGGAAATTTTGGGAAATCTGCATTATTGTAGAAATGCAGGGGTTTGCACGGTTAGCCATTTTCCATTTTCCATAACTTTTTTATATTTGTCTTATATTTTTAGTGTTTCGAAATTTCTTTATACCAATTATCTAATTTACGCTAATATAAAGATTATAGGTGGAACTTCCACAAAATATGCATTATTGTTGAAATGCAGGTGGTTATACGGTTTGCCATTTTCCGTATGTTTTCGTATTTTTGTTGTTTATTATTTTTTGAAAATTTCGTTCAACCAATTGTCTCCATTTACGCTATTATAACGACTACAGGTGGAATTTTCTCGAATCTGCATTATTGCGAAAATGCAGGGTGTTACACGGTTCGCCATTTTCAGGAATTATTTTATATTTTTCTTGTTTTTTTACTTTCTCAAAATTTCGTTCGACCAATTATCTCCATTTACGCTATTATAATGATTACGGGGGAAACGTTCCCGAAATCTGCATCATTGTGGAAATTCCGAAATTTTCCGAGATTTTTTTTCTTATTTTTTTAGTTTTTCAGAATTTCGTTCGACCAATTATCTCCGCTTACAATAATATAACGATTGCATTGGGAACTTTCCCGAAATCGTTTTGACATTTTCCGTCATTTTTGTACTTTTTTATAATTTTTTAGTTGTTCAAAATTTCGTGCGACCGGTTATTTCTATATACGCCATTAGAGCGATTCCACGTGTAACTTCCGCGATATCTGCATTTTTGTGGAAATGCAGGGCGTTACACGGTCCTGGCTGTGGGGGTACTCGGACCTTGTTTCCATCGAGTGGCCGTGACTCGGCAAAGAATTAAAAAAAAAGCCCTAACCGAACAATTAAAGTCACGCTGTCTATGTACGTCTCCGCACACGACGCGTGATTGGGACGTGGCTTTGCCGTGCGTTACTTTTGCTTGTCTCGTAAGGACACTGCTGGCTACTCTCCCTTCTGTGTCCTCATCGGACCGCCACCAAGCATTGCCACTGGACTGTCCTGCCTCCCCCTGTGTGTACATCCCACTGTGCCCGCACCGCCATATCCCGTGCTGATCCCAAAAGATAGCTCATCCCATCAGACCCAGAGGACACATTATGACCGCCGGCACCAAGCTCGCCACTCTACTTGTACTTCTTTGGTCGTCCTCACGGCGTGTTGGGCTTTGTGAAAAACCCTTGTCCCGGTATTCTGCGCCTTATCGCATACTACGTGAAGTTACGCCTGTAACATAGCCCCTCTTCAACCTCACACGTCCAGCCTCATTGCTTACGGACGACGCGCATGTCTCCCGTCTCAAGCCCTGTCGCCGAACAACTTGCGCACCAGGCTCATGAGCAGGCGCTTCCACCGGCGGGGTTATGCCACGAGATGTTACATTTTGTTGCGCTGGACATAGACAATACGTACCCCCACAGAACCCTACTTCACGCGATTTACCCCACCCAATACCCGTCTACCTGCAATTTCTGTCCACGCCCGGTACACTGTACCACCAGATTTGGGAGTGCCAGAAGACCCCAGGCCTTGCCCCA
Source organism: Haemaphysalis longicornis (assembly GCA_013339765.2). Classification (NCBI taxonomy): domain Eukaryota; kingdom Metazoa; phylum Arthropoda; class Arachnida; order Ixodida; family Ixodidae; genus Haemaphysalis; species Haemaphysalis longicornis. The sequence goes on from CM023457.1 coordinate 62,899,439, forward strand.
ATAACCTCCACCTTCTACAGGCAGTGGGCGAACCGCCTGACGAGCCCGGACCTTGCGATCCAGCGTGAACAGGTGAAGAGGGCCCGGACCACCAGCCGAGCTCAGGGTATCCCGGAATAGGGAAGCCCCCCACCGGGCGGGTGCCCTAACATCTGCACCAGCTTGACAAATAAAGATTTATTCATCATCATCATCATCATCATCATCATCTACTGAAGAAGAGGACGTTTCATAAAGCAGCCGAGGGCGAAAAGAAATGTAGAGAAGAAAGACGAGGAACTTTCGGACCCCGTGTTAGTAGCATAAAGCAATTCAGTCTGGTGTAAATAGAGATTTTCTTTCTTTGCGGCGGCTTCGGACACCTTTCTTCATGGTGTTATGGTGCCTAAACGCGGGAACGAAGAAGTCGGGGTTACCGGAACGGCAAACAACCAATGTAAAATCAGCGGCGACGGTGTCCACAAAGTGCACGAGATCTAAGTACAGTTTTTATGATTCGAAGTCATGCGACCTTCGGTCTCTTACAAAAAGGACACCAGCGATGCGGCCGACGGACGGTTACAGTTGGAAGAGCCGCGGTGGTGTTTTCCAAAGCCGACCGACGGGTATACGGACGAGAGTGCGATCAGAATGCATCTTTGCCTCTCACGATGGCCCTCGGTGGGACCTGACAGTGATTCCGTGAACAATGAGGTGAGTGTCGCAGCTCCTCGCACACCGAAAGAGACGCTACCTCGACAGCACGAACGAAGTTTTACTCGGTCTAGGATGCTCCTCGAAAAAATAAAAGAAAAAAATGATACATTAGGCTTCAACGTAAATACCAGTGGTATATGCGTTATGTTGAGGAGTTTTATGCGCCAGTTAGGAAAAACTGAAGTTTCGTTTACGTGTTTAATTGGGAAAATTGAACCGTTTATAAACGTTGACTATTTCGAGGAGGAATTCACTACCAATATTGAATATGAAGACCAGATGATTGACATTATGAGCCGATTGTACTATCGATTAAAAGATGAGAATGCTGACACCTGGGAACAGTGCAAGATCATTAGGACATTGAATGAATCGGCAAATTTAAGATAGTTTCTTGCACTAACCAAGGGGTACTACAAACCAACTGATTTTGAATGCGCTGCTGAAGGAGTTCACTCTTGAGAAACCTCACTCCTATCACATTTTCTACAGCAAGAAAAAGGGGAGATTACGTCATGTTCGCTTGTTACACTTGCTATTCAAACTAAAGATGCCTGTCTTCCAAGTTCACTTGAAGAGTCCTCGGAGATGACCGGGAGCAACCTAGTCTGCTCCATAAGAAAAGTAACATCTTCACAAGCTCCGTATAGCAAATGTCCCAAGCATGAAAATACGAGTGCTTTTCCTTCGGAATTCAAACGGCGAAATGGGGCGCAAATATTTGTAGGGAACGGCCGAAGATTGTCTAAACATCGAGAGACTGTTATTGCCCATAATGGATTTCCTAGGTAGATTAAAACAGGACACACCGCGGGCGTTGTCCAAAGAATAAGACTGCATAAGAAATGGACAGTTGAATTATCAAAAGCTCGAGAAAGAAGGGGGAAGTGCTGAACAATTATTTTAAGGCCGCCACTAAGACTAAATCTAAAGAATTCGCGTCAGAGTTCAAGACCGTAGAAAACTGGATGCGAATTTCATCCTGGATACGTCGACTGCAGCGGTACTCCCGGCGTGTTCTCACAAGGATATACCCCTCACGGCAGCCTGGGCATCTGACTGAGTCAGCGGATTCGATAGGAACGTGTTGTTTGCTTGACGGCTTGAAGCTCCATGCCTTCTATCTCAGGAACACTTCCAGTCGGTCCTGCAGTGATTTTCTTTCTTTACGGCGGCAAGACGCTTGCTGTGGTGGCAGGTTAAGGGACGAAAAGAAGAACTCTCTCTCTCTGGCCGCACCCACTCGTTACTGTTACTGTGTTCCCCAGCGTTCGACATTTGTAAATATCTGCGATAAAACATTTTCCTCGTAACAATATTGTAACGTGGCGGCAGAGCAAATGACTCAAACCATGGTTGAAGACGAAGCGACGTATTAAAAGGTAGGACTATCTATGTACAGTATTTACATGGCGGCCATTAGAGAGCCAGCGCAGGCTCCACCAGCACTTTCTTCGTCGTCGTTGTCGCTGGTCTCTTGTGATGGCGCTGTCCCGTGACATTATGTACTGCTACTGCCAAAAACAGTCGGGAAGCACAATCTCCTTACCACATACTATAACGCGTTTACATCGTGGGTTTGTACTTGTGTAAGTACGTACTCACGGTTGCTCGCCGGCACTAGTCCTGCCACTTGCTTACGACGAAGCACAGCTGTCTTAGCATTACCTAGTGGAGCGACGTTCGAGTTTCAAAGCGAAGCGAGAGAAGCGAAGTGAGTTTCGGCCAGTTCGGCCCGAGCGGCTACCTCGTAGACACTGCAATGCATAGTGAAGAAAGCAAATCTAACATGGCGCTTAAGAATCCGATAGACATGCCAAGCCACCAGCTGTGGTCTTCCCATAAGGCCATAACGCCCAAGGGCGACATGGATTCCCAGGCGTAGTTTCCTCTCTAATATGCTCACTAAGAAACTCTATGATCAGATAGGGCCGCGGGGGACAGTGCGAACGCACCCCAGAACGCCGAAACTTGGTTCCCGTCGGTGCAATATGCTACCTGGCGCAGCGATCGAGTTTGGCCGCCGCTCTCGTGCTCCGTTTGCTTCGGCGCTGACCTGTAAATGTAGATTGTTCTTGAGAGAACACAGAGAAAAGCAAAAATTTATAACCAAACGAAACAAACATGGCCTTATTCGGTGATTGATAGCCCAATCTGGCAGCCATCGTCCGACGCACGAAGCTATGGTGCAAGACGTTTATTAGAGCAGTCAAAGTTGTCAGGTTGACCGTCAGGTGGGGTACCTCCTTAGTCCAGGAAGAACTGGGTTTTGGCAGCCTGTCTCGCCCGGTCTACCAGATGTTGTTGGTGATCCAGTCTGGAGCTGGTCATCCGACCAGCCCTCTGTTCAAATGAGAGGTTTGGATTTCAGGTAAGGGATGGTGAGTGGCGGCACTAACACACCATGTGGTGAGAGCGCATGACTCTATGCAGAACTTACAATTGTATGTGTATGATGTCGGATGTATAAAGTGTAATAATGTACCATGTGGAGGAGTAGGAATAAACGTCCCTAGGGAGCAGTTCGTCTTGGGGAAAGGTCCCTATTCCAGGACTTTTGAATCATCCGGCTTCTTGGGCTCTCTTCACCAGCCAAAGCTGGTCGTCTGGTCGTCAGAGTCCGAACTGGACAGTGCTCTCTCCCAATGCTCTGGGGAGGGGAAGCGCAGGAGGGAAGGGTGTAGGTTGGGGTTCTTATCACATCCCCACATAATATGGTAGAGCGTGCCCGGAGCCTCGCAATGCCACTTCTGCGAGGAAATGTGGACAAGTATTTGGCTAGCGTGCCAGGTAGCGTGCCAGAACGTCAACGAAAAAAAAGGAGCTGACCCTTTAAGTAACGAAATTGGGTAAGTCCACCTAATCCAGCGCAATCTCTCGATTAATTTAAAAATGCAAAATCAATGCCATGAAAGAAACGTAAAGTTGGGGAATGGATGAGCGCCGGAAAAGGCTTACGCATTAGTCGGCAATCCTGTGAATTTCTGCAAATTTTCTAACACGAAAGTGTTTTATTCCCGGGTACGCAATGATTTCGCTGACGTCATATCCGTCACGGAAATGACGCCAGTACAACGAAGCAAGCGGCCTGTAAAGGGTGCACCCCTCCACACAGGGTCTTCTTGCGTGGAAGCAACTTTTAGCACTAACGAGTACGTTATAGTTAGGGTTGTTTGTTTTCGGGTGTTATATTTTAACACGAAAGTGTTTTATGCCGGAATACACCAAGATTTAACTGACGTCATATTCGTCACGGAAATGACGCCAGTAAATATTTGCCGAAGCGACCCGCCAGGAGGACGTTGCTCGCAAAGCACACCCACAAGACAGACGCCAACCCGCAAATCATGATCAGCTGCAGATTTCGCGGCACATTTTACTTTCGTGTTTTATCGATTCCTATGACAGAGCAATCAACCACAGTCCTTTTGTGTGCTGCTCGTTGTTGGCCAACCATCCGGCTTTTCTTGTCTATCTTATTGCTTATATTGTCTAGCGTATTGCTTTCGGCGTTTCTGACGTGTTTCCTGAGCCTTTGAAATTTTCCTCAGTGAGTGAGCGTGACCTTTGCGCGAAGAAACGACCAAAGAGAAGCGAATCATATAGGTCCCCGCCGATTTATCCCACCACCATAAGAAAAAAATGTGCCATGGCACCCAAGTCTTCGTGCGTGCTTTGGAGGCGAAAGTCTAGTACACTATTGTGATGGATACTTTTTACATATACGTACACCTGTCGAATATCTAATACACCATTAACTAACTTCGGTAATCTATAATAATCTCTCGCACGTGGCTGGCATGCTTTGTGACTTGTACCGTTCCAGGACGTCGACGCCGGTGCCGCTCAAGGTCACCTTGGGGACGAGCAGCTTTCATGGGTAGATAGAATAGGTTTTGGAGCGGCTTGCTTGACGGCTCCTTGACACGAAAGCCTAACCGAAGGGGATCAAAGCGACTTTTGGGAATGCACTAGTGTGCAAGACTTTCAAACCAAATCTCTCGAAGAGAAAAACGAAAGCTAAGTTGTTCTACAAAAGGCAGCTACATGCTTAAGTACGATCTAAATACTCGTTGGGGCATCTACGTTCATTTCGTGTCTGTCGGCGGCACAGTATAATTCAGTTATGCCTTTGCGGGGATTTCCGGCCGGATTTACTCGAACTCAAACGCTCGAACGAAACCGAATTAAACTTCAAAGCGCTCGGGCAATATTAAACAGCGTCAAAAACTTGCCGGCAACGCTAAAGAAGTCACGTTCCATCGGTTGAGTACTGAGCGGAATTTCTGCGCAACTCCGCAGAAGTGCATAAATTGAGTCATCGTCTATTACAGTAAAAAAAAGTAGGGAAATGAAGGAAAGGCAGCAGCCTGCGAGAATACAAAAAGGGGTCTGTCAGTTGGCTTTTTTTTTTCAGCACTGAAGTTTAGACGTTGTATGTCCGTGTCTTTATCAAATGTGACCCATTCGTGTGTGTTTATCAAGGCAAAAGAAACTGTATCAGCAGACGCTGTAGAAAGAAGCAAATAAATATGAAATAAAGTGAGCTACACCAGTTTCTCTTAGGAGTCAGAGAGTTACTTGTTACTCGTTTTAATGGTATTAGTCATATACCGCTTCGCTGTAATAGGCTGTCTGAGTTGACGTGGTATTTAAAGCGAAAGCTTTCTTAGTGGGGCCGATGACGTCCTGTGAAGAAAATAATGCATTTCCCCATAGACCGGTTGGTTGACCAAAAGCTCTGGACACACGGCGAGTACGTGGAACGGGGCTTCCATTCAGTCAACATAGTTACTTAATAATCGCGAAAAATTAACGGTTCTAGATAACACATTATACGCCTCTGCCATGAAGAATTGGTACAATAGTGCACCTTCAACTCATAAACCACGTATCGGTATACATTAGATCGTCCGTAGATGCGTTTACTTAGTGCGCGAAAAAAAAACATCGCATGGGTTCGTTCTTTGTTTGCGATTTGGGTCTTTGAAGGTTTGACGATCGAGTGGACGCCCTTTCAGCGAAAGGTGGATGTACTTTTAGCGAAAGTCTGGACACACTGTTGACGCAGCTTTGATGCGGGAAAGCTTTCGCGCTTCTCTCCAATTTCTCAAGAAAGGATGGTGAAGTTTTTTTTTTTTAATGCTACCAACAAAACGTAAGATTGGTGAACGGAGGAGAAGGATGTAGAGGAGCATAAAGTGGGGCTGTAACCGTATTAACCACTATAACCACTATATCTATATAACCACTGTAACCACTTTTTCTTGCATGTATAAATGTTTTTTTCCCGTGTCAATAAACTATCAGTTGGAAGTCAGCGCTGCGTATGACCCTTACTCGTACTTGTGTATGTCTTTATTGCGCTGTAAGTTTGACATGTTGAACCAACTAGCCCAGACGTCAACCTTACTGTTACCATACTCCCTCCGTAGATAGCCATGCTTCACTGCGCAACACACAATGTGGGAAAGCCAGCTTGCAAAGATCAAGCTTGCACCGATCTCTTGAAAGTCAGCTTCGCCTCCAACACAAAAGCATTGCTATAAAGACATCTTTTTAGGTCTTTCCGAACTGGGATTATATTGACGTTTCGGCTTGGGAGACGAAGGCCTCTTCCCTAAAGTTGGCTTTAACACTTTACCGATATGCGTACTGAGCGGCACATGTTTTCCGCGAACACCATGAGGGGTCTTTTATGTAAATATGAAGACACCAGGACCTCTTAAGGAATGCCGCCAATAGCACCACCCATAAGATGCGCTTGCAACCCGCTACTTTAAAATCGCCTTCTCTATCATACGCCAAGGCACTAGCGGAAAAACGTTCTAGGGGCAATATATGCACTGTTATATGAAAACCACGACCGGCTTTATAGATAGCGACCTGCCCATCGCAGCCGGCGACAGTGGGAGCCGGCGAGCCAAAAAATTTCCCTGTAGGGACGGCGCGGTCCGTCAGGTGGAGCTAAGATTAATCCCAAAACTCGGCAGCTTCGCTTCGCTCGCTGTGGGGCCTGCGAGTGCTCCCATATAAAGTAGTGGTCATTCCAAAAAATTCCGATTGTACCGCTCACTACATGTAATAATATCGGCCAGCAACGAGAGTTCGCGGTCAAGTCTGGAACCGTTTCTTAATCGTGCAAACATCAACGTTCACAAGTACACCACGCTGCTACCGTATCCGCCTGCTCGAATGACACTCTTTATTTTCGAGAAATTTCGTTGTTATAAACATGCGGTAACTTTGTGTACTTTTCCTTTACGTCTAGGAGCTATCTTTTGATGTGAAGGTCGTCTATGAACAGGGAAGGCTCGAATTGTTGGCATTTTTGGCTCGAATTGACGTCATTATTGCGGAAAAACATGTTTCCCCAGCAAACAGAACACCAATCAGCGGCAACCTTTTCAGTGACTGGGGCGTTTTTTGTATTTGTAGGAACTATTTGTAGCGCCATATTTGTAGGAACTCCGTCGGGGTGGCTTACAAACCCACGAAATGGCAAATTTGGGTATGGCAGCCGACCCCGGTCAACGCTTGCGGTGAGAACCACCATTATCTTCGATATATCTTTTTGAGAATGGTGAGCACCGTTCTCAAAAACGGTGAGAACCACCGTTATCTTCGGGATATACCCCCCTACCGAAGCGATCGGAACCTGGTAAAACAAATCGCCTTTACCCTGCGCTTTCCGGGCTTGCTCAGCTGGACTCAACAAATACAATAGCGTACGATATGTTCACTAAAAGTATGATGCAAACGTTTTGCAGGATCTTTCGGCATATTCTTTCGCGAAAGCGTTTTCTGTTTTTTGGCTAGGTTTGTTGCCCAGCCTCCTGCCTAAGTCGACTACAACCTTGCCATCAGACTCACTGCAGCTACTTTTTCAAGAATGACTATTGATGCTGCTGCTATACTGTCTCCACATACGCTGAAGGCCAACCAATACTGCGCGGGAAATTTCTGATGCGGACCAATCTTTTTTTGGTTTGTTTGTTTTACTCGTGCTCTGAGTCGTACACCCATTGTAACTGACCACGCACCGAGTGTCTCTTCCCGTTTTTCCTTCCTTTTTCAATGCGCTATATAAAACAGAGCCCGCAAATGGCTTCTTCCTGTTCGTTTCTTCTGTTCCACAGTATAGAATAAAACGCGCTGAATATTTTCAATTTTTTTATCCTTTCGGACGTACGCGTGCTATCAAACACGTGGAACGCCATGGAACGCGTTAGTAAAAGGTTAGCAACTGTGGACACTTTTTTGCTGACTCTATCCGGGTGGGTGCGCGTTCGGTGGACGCCGGCCGGGTGCGTGCTTTCGCTAGCCTAGCCAACAAACAATATCACGGTAAAACTCTTGAGCACATTGTCGAGCACACTTGAAATGTTCACTTCCCCCAGTGTGACTCGGCAACGACAGACCACAACGGGTCGAGAGAAAGACGAAATAACAACGATGGCATGCCGAGAAAGCGCGTATAGAGCAGAGAAATGAGGATTAAATGCAGCGCCAGCCGGTGCAGTGGCGTCGGAACGAACTACAAAAAAAAACCTTGGTTGATGTCTCTATCTTAGGAATCGGTAAAACACGAAAGTAAAATGTGCAACGAAATCTGAAGCTGAGCATGATTTGCCGGTCGGCGGCAGTCTTGTGGGTGTGCTTCGGGTCGCTTCGGCAGAGGTGTGCTGGCGTCATTTCCGTGACGGTATGACGTCAGCGAAATCTTGGTGTATACCGACATAAAACACTTTCGTATTAAAATATAAAACCCGAAAACGAACAACCACAAGTATAACGTACTCTTTAGTACTAAATGTTGCTTCCCCGCAAGAAGACCCTGTGTGCAGGGGCGCACCCTTTACAGGCCGCTTGCTCCGTTGTACTGACGTCACTTCCGTGACGGATATGACGCCGGTAAAATCTTTGTGTATTCAGGGGATAAAACACTTTCGTGTTAAAAACCAAGCAATCAATAACAAATTCTGCACGCGGAATCGGCGCGCATGGTCAGGTCGTTATCTATAAGCTGGTCGTGATGGCTAATGTCTCAGACGACGTGCCTTGGAACTCAGTACGCCCCAACCTACCGGCAGGAGGTAAGTCCACTACTGCCGTCGGGAGAGCCGTGGTCCTCTGCGATTGCGTGGTTCCGAAGAAACACCTTGAGGTGTTAGGCAAGGGCCCGAAGTTTGGGTTTGAACCGATGTTGGTTCCCGCTGAGAACTTAGCCACAGCAAGGGCCATTTCCAACCGTGTTACGGATGCAGACAAACCCAGGTTCGTCACAGAGTGTTGACGCGTTGGAACGCTCAGGGCAACAGAAAAGAAAAGGCGGTAATATAAAAAACCTGGTTCAAGATTTGGCCCGTGACGGCCTCAGGGTAAGCGAAGCCGACAAAAAGGGCTGTTTTGTCGTGTTACCAGAAGGCATTTTTGATGAAAAAGCCTGCGCAGCAAGAAAAATTTCCCGCCAGTAGCCTACAAACTTCGAAAACAGAAGAAAAGGGCTCTGGAGTTTCATGCGATTGTGGCCTAGAGAAACTGGTGTTGTCAGTTAAAAAAGCGAAAAATATGCAGTGGAAGACCTTCTTTTCAGAAAAATCCCATAAAAGGGAGGCGCCCTTTCGCACCATTGTATCAGAGAGGGGTGCTTGGCAGCGTGTTTTGCCCGACTACTAGCGAAAGAACCTGGGTTCTTTGTCGGTTCACCACCCCTTTGTTGTACGAAATTCAAACGACTTCGTCGAGTACTCGACAGAGTCAAATCTGGGAGGTTGCCTTGCCTTCAGCGTAGATGTGGTTGACATGTGTTATTCAATCCCGCGTTCTGTGTTCATGAACTGTGTACGAGCATGTGTTACTGAACATAATAATGAGCTGGTATTTATCGACAAATCTCGCACTTCGATGGAAAGGTTTTCGGATATTGCCGCGAATCATGCATTGGGTTTGTTCATGTTTTCCTTTAACAGCCTGGATGCGCCGGGTTGTGTCACCTGTGCCCCAAGTGAAGCGCGTGTTGCATTCTTTCTTTCTGAAGCCGCACGGGTTATCTCATTTGATAGGGAAAATGTTTCGCCCTAACGTCACCAGCCTAGAATAGTCGTCTTTGATCTACCGTGTTCTCAATGTAATTCGACGGTTAGAGGAACACCCGCTTCGAAAGATAAATGCCCGCAGAGCAGACTCCGTGGCACATCATTCACCGACACTCGCCTGCGCACGTCACGTCTTGACTGCTGCTTCGCCGCCTTTGTATTCTTTGAGTTTTTAGAGGAGCACAAGTTCGCTCCAATAAACTGGTTTTCACTCGGATCTATACTATTCAACCTGGCTATTAACCGCGTTTGTCGCACACCCGAAACAGACTCTGCTGCCCGCTTCGCCATGTGTGCAGATGATATCGTCATGTGAACAGAAGCTGCCGACTATGACTCCAAAGAAGGTATGCAAATTGAGCTTCAAGCTGCTGTGTTCAGCTTGGAGCGCACCCTCGCTACATTCAATCTGCAATTATCTCCTAATAAGACAGAATTCCTCAGCGTGGAAGGCAAGCGCGCGACGAACCCAGATCAAGCCATCGAACTTCAAGTGGCCAACAAGGTTATTACCTCTAAAAATGGCATTATTAAGCTCCTGGGGTTGCAGATAAGCAGCTGTAATAGTCCCGCTGCATGGATTCGCCATTTAGGAACTAGTTGGCGCTCCACATTACACTTGATAACTCAAATCTCTGGAAAATATGGCGGATCACGCCAGGATGCATGTCTCATGCTTGCTCGTGCCGTTGCGCACGGACGACTGACCTACGGGTTCCCATTTATGAATTGCGTCCCCACCATTTAAATGAGCTGAACATCCTCAGCAGACATCTAATCCGTACCGTCTCGGGGCTTCCACTCCACCCCAAAACTGACGTACTGTCGGAAGCAGTTTCGCTTCCTCCCGCCGCTAACCTGGTAGAGGAGACGACGCTCCGCTTTGAGAAGCACCTTGAATACGTACCTCAAGGACGATCTATTTCGAATTGGGACACATTAAGCAGTACTTTTAGTGCTGACACTTTTCCACCTGTTATTCCACCCTGGCAGCGACCCGCCCTGGGCCACCTCAGACGCCGACCCGCTTCTCGCCGTAACCGCGCCGTGCGGGAACAATATGTTCGCACTCTCGCCAACGACAAAGCTCCGGATGAAATCGACATTTTCACCGACGCAGCCATGAACGGCAGAACAGCAGCGGTTGCCTGGACCTGCCCTGACATCCCCCGGCTTAATGGCTCTCGCAACATAACAAACACATGCGGTCTCACTGAGGAAGTCGAACTTTTCGGAATCCTCGGCGCCATTCAGGCCATACAAAGTGCGACCTCATTTATCACCACCACCAAGTTCCATGTTGTCACTGACTACCATGTCGCTCTACGGGAACTGAACAGGACCTTCTCGCCCAATTCTACGGCCCCCAACATTCTTTACAAAATTCGAGACCTCACTCACGAAGTGTTCAAGATACGCCTGGTCTAGACTCCTGCTCACACACATGGAGCGGACGGAAACCTTTCAGCGCATAATGCTGTCCAGGAGTGTTCACACAATCCTCCCATGGTTCCCGCATCCATCCAAGAACGACCTGACCCCAGCAGGCATGCGAATTGGACTGGCAGCAAAAATTACTCCCACATCCCCTCGCGGGAACACCTGTGTAGATCGATGCATAGGGGGTTCCGTTGTTGTTTCCGTTAGGTTGATTCTCCCATCGCGTGAAACGTGCCGTGAACCCCCTGCCGCGGCTATGACGCAACGTGGCGCGGCTATGACGCAATACAATCCAACACAATCCACTTTAATCTAATCCAATCCAAATCCAATCCAATCCAAGCCAGGCCAAGCCAAGCCAATCCAATCGAATCCAATCCAATGCCCCTCGCGAGAGAGTGTTCGCTATCAGAGAGGAGAGGGGGTGAGCGGCGGAGAGCGCAGCTCGCGCGGCGAGGAGAATGGGGGAGGGGTGCGGACGGACAACGACGTCGTATGGAGGGACAAGGCGAGTGAATGAGATGCAGTCGCATCTAAAATACCGTCGAATTAAGAACCTCAGCCGGAAACGGCTTGCAGGTGCCTCACCACCTGGTTTTCTTGCTCCTCTGCAGTCCCTGCCAAGAACCAGAGAACTTTTTGCCAATAAAGTCTACGCTGACTCGGCCTACACTCCGGACGTCATCTCCAAATGAACAACGCATAGGTACCTTGCTAGTCCTCGGTGCCCCTACTGCGGCAGCAACAATACACCGAACCCTTTCCACCTCATCTGGGCATGTGCAGCTTACTCAACTGACCGCGACCAGTTCCTTACAACGCAAGTAAGCCCGACGACTTCTGAAGAACATGTCCAACATGTCAGAAACAACTACCAAATTGTACAGCAAATTACAGAATTCGGTCTCAAAACAGGTCTCTATAAAGTAGTGTGATGGCGGATCGTTCACCCACTCTCTAGATGTCTCCCCAAACACACCCTTTGGGGCTCCTGAACGGCTCCTTTTGAATACTGAACGACTCCTTTTGGATACCCCGATGATGGTCGCATTAGACTGTCCTCGCCACAACTTCAACTGTGCAAACGTGTAAGTGAACGCTCACAGTGCAGCAAAAAGACTTTATATGAACCATCTTCCCCTACCCTTATTCCCATGACCCCAAACAGGGCCTATTGGCCTCCTCCTATAATAAAGTCATCCGTTCGATTCTTCAAGACAACTGCGTCGTCTTTGGCTTCGTGGCAATATTTTGTCTTTTTACCTTGATTCTACGGTGATTGAGTGGAAACATTCTCTGTTTGTGCAAAAGCAGGGGGTTTGTATAGGCTCTGCAGTAGTATCGGTGCTTAGTAGCCTGTTTCTTGGCATGGTGGATTGTAAGGAAGACTGTGCTCTTACCCGCCGCGGTGGCTCAGTGGCTAAGGCGTTGCGCTGCGGAGCACGAGGACGCGGGTTCGATTCCCGGCCGCGCCGGCCGCTTTTCTGATGGAGGCGAAAAGCAAGAACGCCCGTGTGTACGAGATTTCAGCGCACGTGAAAGATCCACAGGTGGTCAAAATTAATCCGGAGCCCTGCACTACGGCGCGCCTCATCGCCTGCGTTGCGTAGGCGCGTTAAACCCTACAATAAATCGACGACTCTGCTCTTGAGGGGCGCACCACAAAAATTTGTCGGTACGTGGATGACTTTCTCATCTTCGTAGAACCCCGAAATTTCGACGATAAACTTCATGAGGTGATGGAGGCATTCAGGGAAAACGGTTGTGGGCTTCAATTTACTGTAGAAATTCGCGAAAACAATAAGCTGCGCTTTTTGGACCTGGAACTTACATTTTCCGGTGATCACGTGCGTTGGACGTACAAACGACGGGCATTGAAGCCTCCGTTAAAGGGACCCAGAAACGCTTTGTGAAGGTGGCAATCAAATGCATTCAGGTGGTAGAACACATAACGGGGAATTTTTGAGCCAAGTGAGAGCCCCATAAGTTGTACGGATAATTTGTAAACAATTTTTGAAGACCGCCTTTCTCAGCCGATGCGTGCGACGCCGCAGCGAGCCGACCGCGGCTGACGCAACGGCGACCGCGGATGACGCAACGGCGATCGCGGCTGACGCAACGGCGAAGGCGCCCCCTGATTCGCCCAATCGCCGGCGAGGTCGGCCGCCGGCGGCGTCACTGCCATTGGCTTCCAGCTGCTCTTCCTCCTTCCTGCGCCATCCCGAGGCAAAGGCGGCAAAGGCAGAGCAAAGGCGGGTCCGCAGCGATTGACGCGTGCCTAGGCGCAGGAATGTAGCTAGCGCAGAACGGAAGTCGAGCGTCGCGATGTCACATGGCTATTCCCAGTGTTTCTAGATGCTTTGAAGGAAGCAGAGAGGGAGGAGGAGTCGATCGGCAAGTGGGGAGAGGTGCATTTAATTGCTTCTGGCGCAGCTAATACTGAATGTAAATCAATAATTCCACCGGCTTTGCATCTCTATATTGTTGCTACGCGACAATGCAGGCCTTTTGTAACTTTTACAGAAGGCTTTTCTGGGTCCCTTTACATTACCAGTCAGGCCACTCCAACATTATTAAGGATGGTATGGCGTTGTCGTGCATCAAGGCAGCCGTAACAAAATATTGCCACCATACTGTGTCGTCCAGTCTTTGTGAGCAAATAGGAAGGTTAGAAAATGCCAGGTATACGGCACATGTGCTCTCACTAGAGTGTGAAAAAGTGCTGCGCTGTGCAAAAGAAGGTCATAATTGCAGCGATCGTGAAGTCTCCAAACGGGTCAGGCCGGTGGTTGTGCCCTATACCCACAAATTCTCGCGCAGGGTACGAAAAGTGGCATCACGGTACGGTGTCAGGGTTTTTTTCCAGCGCCCCGATACGGCTCTTGAGCATTTTCCCGGCAGTACAGCAGTCAGCTGAGTTATCAACAAAGAAACGGCCCAAAAGGGCTGTGGCGTCAACCATCGGTCGAAGTTCGTGCCCTGCGCCAAAAAAGTGGTGTAAAATTTGCCTTTGCCCTGTGACAGGATGTACGTGGGCCAGACAGGGAGGTGCGTGAATGTTCGATTGAGAGAGCATGAAAGGTCCATGGGAAACGACACCTGGGCGCACTTGGCCTCGCACCTGTGGTTGTGTCCCGTGTATCGATGGCACAACAATTATAGCCAAGCACCGAGATAAAGTCACGCGGGAGATTATTGAGGCGCATGCAATGGCCAAGCAGCTCGAAAAATGCATCAGTTGTCCTACTCTCACCCTATCAAAAAAATTGGCTGCGTATCTGCTCCTTTCTTATTAAATGTCGACAAAAGGCGATAGTCTTTGTCGACATTTGCCATGTAAATGCATCTCTTGGCATTCCCGTTCACCTCTCATGTTGTCCCTCTTGCGTCGCGCTCCTCCCAAGGTAAACGCGCTAAAGGTTTGCTCAAGTCAATTTAAATTTACCGCGTTCCATTGCTCCAGGTCAGGTGCCTCGATGCCAGCGCTGTCGTACGACGGAGACGTGCGTGAATCGAGGCGCCCTGCTTCAACGTTTATAGAACCGCGTTGCCCTAGTCCACGTGCGTTCCAAGCAGAACGTGGAACGTATCAAGTGGACCCTGTCGTAACTGTTGCCGCTTGAATTTTTGAAATACCGCCAGAATCTATAGTGGTGTGGGCGACAGCAGGCGACAGTGTGAATTTTTGTTTCTGTAGTTCATGTAGTATTTCATTTGCTATCGCAAAAACCAAGCGTCCATAAATTCTTTAATAAAGGAACTCTGCAAATACCACTCATGTATTGATTTCCGGCATTACATTTGCGTAATGTCTTGTTATTGTACAACAATGTCGACAAGTATGAACATATAAACTGGACTTAGACGTTTATATTTCGCTGTGAGTATATAAAACTATTGCGCAGACCAACGTTCATACACACAAACGTTGGCGCAGACTACGTTACACTTTGGCCGCGGGTGGCTGAATCGAGTCACAGACAGACAGGCCAAAATTTCTGGGTTTAAGTAGCCGTGTGTCTCGGTTAATGTATTGTCGATTTTAGCAGGTATTATCTCTTTTCATTAATGCTTGTGTTCTCGGGGATGTACTCTACAAGTATGGCTGTTTTCTTTCATTAATATCTTCAGTTGCGAGTTGCGACTCGGTGCCGTGTTTGCGTTTAACTATCTCTGTCTTCGTCTTTCATTGCGCTATTTTCACCATGAACGTAGACCAACTCGCCCAGCGCGCCGCACTCGTAATTGAGGTAAACTTTATTGATTTGTAGGGTTTAAGCGCCGACGCAAGGCCTTGGTCGCCATGGGCCGAGCACAGTGAGCGCACCTGACTTGCGCTCCGCAAGTTTTCTTTACTGGTGGCACAATATCTAGTACTTGGTGAATTTAAACTATTCGTGTCGCATCCGCCAGTCCATCCCGCACCGATAGAGACCACAATCAAGGAAATCGTCCCAGGAACCCCTCCCATACAGACGATACGGTACGGTCGCCTGCCGAGAAAGGTCGCGCCTGATCTCGAGTGAAGCGATGTAAGAGCCAGAACCAGCTGCGCTTGGCTCCCGTGTTATCTGCTTCGTTGTGCGTTTTCTTTCTGCTCATGCACTATCGAAGAACGCTTGTCTCAGAGAATGAAGCGGCTGTCCTGCGATGTGAGCTCCATACAACCGTCCGACACTGCATGCTACGACAAAGGCCTGCCCCGGCTCGCTAAGCCTACTTCCTGCAACCCCCGCTCGGTTCTAAACTTTCTGCTGGTCGGGCTCCTTCTGCTCTCCGGCGATATCCACTGCAACCCCGGGCCCTTCCGCCTGCAGTACTACAATGCACGAAGCCTTCTGAACAAGATCCCTGTACTCCAGTCCGACCTGAGTTGCAACCCCCCTGACGCTGTGTGTGTGAGTGAAACGTGGCTCGGCGACTCCGTCCGGGATCACGAAATATTTCGTCCCGAATACGCCGTATTTAGAAAAGATCGTCATGGACCCGGAGGTGGTGTTTTGATTGCCGTCAAGCACAAATTTTCCCCTACGCGCCACGCAGACCTTGAAAGCCCCTATTCCTAACTGGTAAGGACGCAACTCAACTGCCGCGGTGGGAAGCTGCTGCTCGGCTCACTCTACAGGCCCCCTACCTCGGGGCACGGTGTCTTCTCCGAGCTTTGTGAGGTTTTCGATCGTATCGGCGCTCAAGGGGACCTCTTCATGAACATTCTACTAACTGGTGACTTCAACCTTCATATCAACTGGAACTCCGCGGACCCGATCCCAACTAACGACACAGAGGCCAAGTTCCTAGACTGGATGCAGTACGCCAACCTGACGCAGGTTGTTCGCTTCCCAACACACATTCATGGCGGCAGTCTCAATCTCCATCACACCCTGGGTCTTATGCTTTGCCGGAACCCGGCTCAGCTACATTCGGTGTCGGACACACCTCCCTTATCAAACTCCGACCACCTCGGGATCTCATCTTCATGGCACCTTGGTTGTACAGGCAAAGGCTTCGTCTCAAAGCAGGTTCTCCTGTTCAACAGGGACGGACGCGAATCTCTGAATCGCTCGGTGGCCGCTGCCCCCTGGTTCCTCTGCATGGACTTTCTGTCGGACTACAATCCTTGGGACTTGTTCTACGACTTATTCTCGGCAGCCTGCAAGGACTCCACGTACTCAAAACTAACCTCAAAGAAGAATAAAGTTAAACCTTGGATAACTGGTCCCATCAGGAAATTATCAAACAAAACCAAGCGCCTCTTCAGAAAGGCCGTGAAAAGTCAAGACCCAAAACATTGGTCTGAATACAAACATCTTCTCCGATCGCTAAAAAAGAAGATACGAGTGTCTTACCAGAGATACCTTTGTGACATCGCCAGCCAGGCCAGAACATGCCCCAAACGGTTCTGGCAGTTCTTCGGCTCCCAGCAGAGAAATAGCACCGCCACTCAACTCCATCTTGAACGTGGCCTCTCTGACAATCCACAGGACATTGCGAACTCCTTTGGCGTATATTTCAGCGAGGTAGTACCGTCCCTCAACAACCCTTGCCCGACCCCGCATGGGGACCGCCACTCGGCGGACCAGCGCTCTCACTTGCAGGCCACTCCTGTGTTCGATCCTCCCTTGGTGAAAGCAGACGACGTTGAATCTGCCATTTGCAAACTGAAGAACAGTGCCTCACCTTGCCCAGATGGCATACCCCCACTTCTATAGCCTGTGCTCCTGCTATCTCCCTTCCTCTGGCCACTCTGTACAACTACACATTCACCAGGGCCTTCATCCCTCAGGTGTGGAAACTGGCACACGTTATCCCTGTCCACAAAAAGTCAGGTAAACCCTTGAACGCTCTAGAAAACTACCGTCCAATTAGCCTCACCTCCATTCTATGCAAAATTTTTGAAACTCTCATCTGCAGCAAAATCTCTGAACACCTAGAAATGAACAATCTCGTTTGCAACACCCAGCATGGTTTCAGAAAAGGACGAAGCTGTGAAACCTTGCTCTCCATCCTGCACCACGACCTGAGTGGCGCCCTCGATAGCTCCAAAGAAGCCGATGTTCTTTCCCTGGATTTCTCCAGTGCATTCGACAGTATTAACCACAACCTCCCCATCACCAAGCTCCCGGGATTTGGCATAACTGGGAGGACCCTGCAATGAATAACAGCCTTCCTCACAAACCGCCGCCAGCAGGTCCACTACCGGTGTGCTACCGGTCAGTGGCACACAGTGAAAACGGGCGTGCCTCAGGGATCCGTGATTGGCCCACTCCTATTTAACCTGTACGTCAAAGACCTCGCGTCCGACATTGAATAAAACATTCTAAGATACGCTGACGACCACATACTTTACCGCACTATCCATACCACTAAAGACCGGCAGGTCTTGCAGTCGACCTCCTCAAGATTTCCAGATGGAGTGATAGTAATGGCTTGTTCCTCAACCCACGCAAGTCACTATACCTTCGAATATCTCGCAAACGAACACCCGCGGACGTGCCCTACATGGCCAATGGCACACGCCTACAGGAGGTCACCGAGAGTAAGCTCCTTGGGGTCTGTTTTGATCGCAGCCTGTCTTTCAGACCTCACATAGACTATGTCTGCAAAAGAGCTAACAGGCTACAGGGATTCATAACCCGAACGTCAAGGGCCATGCCACACCATGCCTTCTGTGCGCTGTTCACAGCCCTTGTACTTCCAGTCCTGGAATACTGTTCCACCATCTGGAGCCCCCACCAGATTGACCTCCAAAAGCGGCTCGAGTCCGTTCAACGGAAAGCGTCAAAGACGGCGCTTCATATCATGGACAAGACAACCAAACTTCCCTACGAGAGGCGGTTGCAGACCCTGAGGTGGTCTCGACTTGACGGACCCAGACTATTCTCCAGGCGGGTACTACTGTACAAGTTTCTGCACGGCGACTGTCCCATCCCGGAGGGTTACCTGCGGCGTTCAAGACGGGACCCACTGAGACTCGAGCAGCGCCTCGCACGCACCACCAGTGCCTTCTACTCCCTTTTCATCCAAGCCCCTGAGCTATGGAACTCCTTGCCAGTCGACGCTAGGAGGGCCGAAAGTGTCGGTGAATTCAAATACTTGGTGCGGTACAGAGATGTGTGACCAACTGCACTGCCCCTCCACTCACCCGTAAATACTACTGTATATATAACTATAACTCCCTCATCTGTATATATGTTATAATCGTTTTCACATGTCCTATATATTGTTAACATACAGCTGAGGAGGCAGCCAGCACTCTGGTATATGGGCTCCTGCCTTTTGGCTGCCTCTGGCTCTCAGCTGTATGGAAGTTATACCAATAAACTCCTATAGGTGATGAGGCGCGCAGAAGTGGAGGGCTCCGGATTGATTTTGACCACCTGGGGATCTTTAACGTGCTACGAAATCTCGTAAACACGGGCGTTTTTGCTCTTCGCCTCCATCAGAAAAGCGGCTGCCGCGGCCAGCAGTCGAACCCGCGACCTCGTGCTCAGCAGCACAACGCCTTAGCCACTGAGCCACCGCGGCGGGTAATTGAAGTAAGCTAAAAAAAGTGAATTCAGTTTCAGATGAGTGTGAAGAACGGGGTGTCATATTTGCCGGCGTCTGCTCTAGATCAAGGCTGCCGCGGGTCAGAAGGACAGTTAAGGGAAACACGTGAAAAGGAAACGGTGCGTCATCCCAACGATCACCTGGGAAGCTGCTTTCCACCTTGAAAGGAATTCGGCAATTAAAGCCCTGTGTGATTGGGTCTAATACCGACCGACCGGAAACTTCTGTCTCGGCGCTATTGAAATCCAAAATCAATGTAGTTAAAGAAAAAGCAGGTGTTATTGACCAGTCGTCTTCGAACACTGCACAAGACCGCGCTGCTGTACCAGCTGGCTCCACCTGGTTATGGATCTCAGCAACTCCCGAGTTCCATTTGGCTCCTTCAACGGCAGGCGGCGCTGCTAGTCCGTAGTCCGTTATATCACAGTGCTTGATATACTGGCAGCGAAAGCAGCTTGAGGAACTTGACCATAACCAACCAGGTGAGTTCCCCAAAAAGGCAAGCCGGTTGGGGTCGCCAAGTGCAGGCTGTACATGGCTGACTGCCAATGGGAAAATGACAGCTGGTTCAAACGTGCTTTGCTCCATTGGGTCACACGGCAAGCGGCTGATTCGTCCGCGGAACTGGTCAAAGTGTCTGGGGGAGTGGCGAAAGCACACCTTGCACAATCCCCACGGCATAATTTCCCCGGCGACCCCCTTCCAGAGGATGGTACTGGGAAAAGTTATTAATACCAAAGAAGGCGTGACAGCACCTTTTAAGGGATCAAGGCATCACGTCACCAGCGGAACTGTATAGGCTTTTTGCCAAGTGTTAAGGCCTGGATGAGCGTTGCGGACAAAAAATGGCACCTGACGGAGCTGCAAAATGGATTTAGACGGGGTCGTCGGGTGGAGGGCAAAAATTTGTACTTCCAGTGCATAGACATTGCACGGAAGAAACGCGGCCTGGTGACATGCTTTCTCGACGTCATAAGGCATATGACAATGTCCCACACGGCCGTATGCTGCAGCACATGAGCGACTGCTATGCCATCCAAATGGATTGACCTTCGGGGGCTTATACACCAGCAACAAGGCAGTGGCATGTTCGGAGAGGTCCACACGGAGCCAGTGGCAATACACCGGGGAATGAAGCAGGGGTGCCCGCCTCCCCGCTGCTATACATGCGGTATGTGCGGGGCTAGAGAAGCCCTTATTTCGTCGGGACTTGGTTTCACGCTGCCCTATTCTGAAGAGGACTCCCGCAAAAGTGGACACTACCCCGGGGCTGGTCTTTGCCGATGGGCTTGTCCTGCTCCTGGAAGTGTGGCTGAGCTACAGGGACTTGTCACCGCCCGGCTGAGCATCTGTCAACACTGGGACTGGCCTTCAACACGCGCAAGTAGCGGTCCTGTGCTTCTCCGACCCAGAGGACAAAGCTCGCATGTGCTGTGCCTGGGGGGAAAAAAGTTCCACCGATGCAAGCTATTGTTACCTTGGCATCATTTTCAAACACCACTGGCGACAGTATGCTACACACGAGCTTTACTGAAAGAAAGGTCGAGACGCGCCAGCTGTATCCTGCGCAGACGGTGCTTAGGGGTGCAACCGATACCTGTTGGTCCGTGACCTGTGGAAGTCGGTGCACGTATGTCTCACCTTTGCGAACGCTGTGGTGTGTGTGTCGGCGCCAACAACGGGGTGGCTCGAGCGTGGTCAGCGGAGGTGGGCCGCCTTGCCCTTGGGCTGCCATGGCCGAGTGGCTGTGAGCCATAAGGGGACTTGGGATGGTCAACATTTGAGGCTCGCGAGGCCACCAGCAAAATTGCATTCGAAGGCGACTCCGAGTCATGAACGCGAACGCTGGGGCGGCGATTTCCGCTAATGGCATTCAAGGGTGTTCGCACACAGTGGTGCAACCGCCTCTACCACCTCCGTCGAAAATTCGGCTTCACTACAAGCCCGATCGAGGTGGGCCCGCCGCAAAGATCACGGAGAAGGTGCGCTCCAGGGTGAAAGAAGAGGAACGCGCTCACTGGCAGACCGCAATGCACCAAAAGTCTACCCTGGAACTGTACCGCAACCACAGGGAAGATATAGGCCGGATGCGTGTCTACGAAAAACAGAGCGGCAGCACACTCCTCTTGAGGCCCGTGCGGGGCACTGCGCACGCGCTGTATGCCGGCACTACGCAGCACACCAGAGGGTTTAAGCAGCAAAATGCAGGGCATGCGGCACCCCGAGGAAAGCATGGAGCACCTGGTGCTGCACTGCCACAAGCTGCGCCCACCCGCCAGAGTCAACGCCACTATACAACAGGCGCTAGGGTTCGAGGACGGCGTCGACAATCCATGGCGTACACACGACGAAAGAGCGACTGCAACTTGGCAGCGATCGGTTCGGCTGGGTGCGGCTGTGGTGACGGTGCAGTGAACGCACGAGTGAACTGCAGTGAATGGTGACAGTGCAGTGGAGTACATACGCATGCAGGTTACCATATGCACAAGACTGCAGGAAAACTGCTACCTTTAGCTTTCTCGCTGGTGGGGACGGTGCAATGACTTAGGCATTCAGCCGGTTTTTTTTTTTTTTTATATGTATTTTTTTAACTTTCCACCTGGCTTGGACATTTCGGTGTCCCCCGATACAAAGGGTTTCTGGCCCCAACGATCATCATCTTCATCATCGTTTTTACAGTGTTGCAGGGAATTTACAATGAGAGCGAGGTGCAAATTCCCGGGAGGACCAAAAGTGCGCGAACCGGTAGTCACAAATAGAGGTTTAAAGCAGGGTTTCCTCTGTCGCCATTGCTGTTCATGCTGTACATGGCTAGATAGAAAAAAGCTTGAAGGCAGAAAAAAAAGGTTTCAATCCACGCATGTCTAGAGTTCGTCCGACGGAACCCAAAAACGAAAACTAGAGTTACGTCCGACGAACTTTCAGCCCTTTTGAGTTACGTCCGACGGAACTTTAAGGGGTTTTTAGAGTTAGTCTGACGGAACCACAAAATTTAAAACTAAAGTTACGTCCGACGGAACTTTAGGCCAATGTTTTGAGTACGTCCGGCATAACATAAAAAAACAAAAAATTTACAGTTTGAAAACTCTTGAACCAATTTACATGGTTCAAGAGAATTAATAGGGTTTGGGGGTCAGTTAATATTTCAACCCGATTAATTGGCATCGATTAATTGAATATGCATGGATTATTTTGTTGTGTGGTTTTTTTAGAAAAAAAAAAGACCAAAAAAAATTATGTAGTGTAATATCAGTCAATAGCTCTACACTTGTTCAGACACATTCCGGATGAGGTAAGTACGTCATCATCACGGCGCATGATGCGGACGCGACGTTATCAGCTCGTCGTCACTCACATTTTTTTCTACGCCGCGCTTTGTTTCGGCACGAACAGAGGCAAGTGGCATCTGAACAGGCGAAAAGCATTAATAGCCGGGTTTCCCGGATTACAATGTTCTCAGTAGTAGTATTATAAACCAAGGAGTCGCACCTACAGTTGACCGCAGAGGTACGCGCATGCATCATGATCGAGGTTCCGATCAATCGGAGGTTGTACGGAGAAAAAAAAATGCAATGTTTCGGGCCTATAAGAGCTGCTATCTTGAAGCGAGGTCCCACAAAAAGATAACTCATAGAAACCTTGTGGAGTCGGTTTGAGCATCGAAACCAGGTGCACAAAACAGGTGGACGTCAATCTCACCATGCGCTGTATAATGCAATAAATTTGAACTTTTCCTATTTGGTAAGTTATGGGAACATGAAATAAACATTGTTTGAAAAGTTTTATGCGTCTAAACTAACACTGAGATGATATAAATGTTTCTCCTTTTGATTCACGTCTATTGCAACGTCCTTCTTAACGGCCCCAGTAGGCCTGAGGTGAACTTTACAAAAGTGGATTCAGTTTTAGGTGAATTTGAAGCGCGAGCTGTCATATATGTCTGCTGATCTAGCCGCTCCCAATGGGGTCGGAAACCGTTTCGGAACAGCAGCCAAGGGTATCACGTGACAAGGGATTCGTCATCCGGGCTCCCAATGATTACCCGGGATGCTGCCGCTTCCCACCTTGATAGGAACTCGGCAATTAAAACCCTCTATGATTGGAATTACTACGTAGCCAACCGGAAACTTTCTTCTAGGCGCTCTTGAACTCGAAAACCAATGAAAATGAGAAAATATCTGTTGTGCCGGAACGGTCGCCTTCAAAGACTGCACAAGAGCGCGCTAACATTTCCAGTGGCTCCAGCTAGCGATAGATCCCATCAACTCTCGCGTTCTATCTTGGCTCCTTCAACAGCAGGCGACACTGCTAGTCCGCAGCCCGTTGGATTTCTGCATCCTCCATGGATTTCTGATTGCGTACGCTCTCCGCCGGCGGCGAGCGAAAGATGGCTAGCCACCTTATCCGGGGCTATGCTCGGCTATGTCCAGGCGAACTTTAGTTGCCCTATAGTTCGTAAGGCCCCTAAAATTTAGTAGTTCACTGACCCATCAAATTTACCGATACCGTTTGAAGACTTTTAGATGTCGAAATGATCCATGCATAAAAACGCTCCCACTTTCAGCTACTCATGTGCGCGCCAATGACAGTAGCCTCCATGGACAGTAGCTTCTATTGGATGGGATGTCATATTCATTAACGTCTACATCTCGACAAAAAAGAATAAACGTGTGTCCGCTCTCTCACTTAACCGAGAGGATGAGTGATTAAAAAATGCACAGATTAAACGCAATCAACACAATTGCATGGCAGGGGTTTGGGGGGGTGTCGGTGGTATGTTTTTTTTTTGGGGGGGGGGGAAGGGGGGGGGGGTGTTGTATGAATCCCTAGGCAGGGTGCTTGTGGTTGTGGAAGGAATCTTTTTTTTTGGGGGGGGGGGGGGGGTCGAAGTCTTTTGGGGGGGGGGGGGGGTGGTGTTTGTTAGGGTGTGTGCATAAATCCCTGTTGCATGGTGAGCAGGCTTTTAAATTAGGTGGGAACATTTACGAAGAATAAAAAATAGCATTTAGGAGAAAATCAAGACGACATGCATCGGCTGCTGTTCTGCCATTTCTAAGGCCCAATAACAGATATTCCGCTTCAGGAGAGGCATGCGGTTACGGCGAAACAAGTTTAACATTGCTAAAATATTAGGCGAATAGGGAGTTCTTATGACAGGGCCGATGTCACTGGTTTTGAGCAGGCACAAAAATATTTTTACTGTAAATTTTGTAGCAATTAAAGCTTAGTGCGTCATTTTCTTCAAGAGAACATTGGAACTTTGACCATCATCATCATTAGCGCTTATATGCGTACATCCACGCTTGTCTGTGCATCATACCTCCATGCCTTTGTTTTTTTTTTTGTTGTTTGTTTTGCCATGGCATCTGTCGCAACAAAAAGCACACTGCTCTCATATCAGCTGTCGGGCGGGTCACTCCGCTGGTCTTATCACTCACCCCTGTTGAGCCTTTGCTCAGTGACCAAAAGGCGACTAGGCATCAACGCACTCAGTCTTGAAGCCGGCTCCTTCGAGCGCCGCTATCGTGTCGACGGATTGCTTCTATCGAAGTCGGTTTCGGATGGGCTGCTCGCTCGAGTGAACACCGTCTCAGCTGACAGGAAGGGTACTTGACAAGGCAGGAGGAGTCTTCCCCGCAGCGCAGAAAGTGAAGATGTCGGCGCCTCCGACTTATCAGCGCATCGCGTCCATCAACATGGGCCCCGCGAGAAACGTGGAGCCGAGCGAAAGCTCGGCCGAGATGGAGCGACTCGCTCTGGACTGTCTATTCCTCCGCCGTTTCCGCAGACTTTCCGCCATCGTGCTTTCTAACACCGGCGCCGTCCTCGTGATGCTCGTCCTCCTAGTTCTGTCGGTGACGTACGAGGTAATCGTTTACCAGGTTGGACTCACGACGGCCCAGTACTACGTCGTCCTCGGCAAAAAGGACTGGTGGGGCTTCGTGAACCACACCGCCTTTTGCCTCGTTCTCATCGCGATGGTGGCGTGCGTCAAAAGCTGCAAGCGCTACGTGTCGAGCACGGTGACGGTTCAGTGGCGACAACTTCTGACCAAACGCCTGCAGGAGCTTTACTTCTCGCGGAAGGTCCACTACCGCATCAACGTGGTCGAGACGGGCATCGACAACCCGGACCAGCGCATCACACAGGACGTGGACCGGCTGTGCCAGGTGTTGTGCGACATTGTCCCCACTCTCCTCATATCCCCGTTCACCATAGGCTACTACAGCTACCAGTCTTTCAATGTGGCCGGTTTCATCGGGCCGCTGGCCGTTTTCATCTACTTCATCTTCAGCACGGCTTTGAGTAAGCTTCTAATCACAAGAGTCGTGCCACGGGTTTACGAGTTGGAGAAGCAGGAGGGCCGGTTCCGGTACAAGCACGCGCAGGTCAGAGCCAACTCGGAGGCCGTCGCGTTTTTGGACGGCGAATTCGCGGAGCTCGACTCGACGGAGAACCACTTGGTTGCACTGGTGAAGGCGCAGCAGTGCGTTTACAACCGTCAGTTGCCCCTGAACCTGGGCGTCTACTTCACGGACTATGCCGGGAGTATCCTCAGTTTTCTCATCATTGCGGTGCCGTTGTTCAGTGGCGCCTACGATGACATCTCGACGGCTGATCTCAGCGGTCTCATAAGCAAGAACACGTTTGTCTCGATGTACCTGATCAGCTGCTTCAGCAACCTGGTAGACCTCTCCAGCGGGATTTCGACAGTGGCCGGAAATACGCACAGGATTTCTGTGCTCTTGGAGAGGATGGAAGCCATCAACGAGGAAGGCGACATTACTGACGAGATGCAGTCGAAGAAACGGCCCGATGACGGCAGCGACGCGGACGATGGTATAGTTTCAAAACCTTTGAATGAATGTGACTTGTCTAATGTGCGATCATTACGTGATGCGTTGCAGGCTTTGTGTTAAGCAATTCATTCAAACCGTCTGTGTTGCTGCCTAGCTAACAAGTTATCAATTAAGCGAAGGTGTTGCTCATATTCTGTTCGTCTTTTTTGATGCGAGCAGAGGCATTGACATGTTACTCTTTAGTGTTGTAACAGACTGAATGCTAGTAAAGTCTATTCTCTCCATCAAAACTTTATCGCGGTAAGCAATCGGTCGAAATCTTGAGAATGAAAATGACGTCCTTTTGCAGAAACCTAGCTATGCGTAAACAGATATTTGTTAATGCTACAGCTAACGGTCAAGTTATGAATCAGAATAATCTTCGGATGTGTGGTAGCCTGTGACACAAAGGAAACGAGTGCTTAGGCCAACATTTCCATAGTCACTTCAATCTCGTCATTTGCCCGGCACTGAGGAAAACTAAAGTGCTAAACAGACATTACTGGATCTCACAACACCAGCACCAATGTCTCTGCAACATGAACAGTTTTTACTGGATCTCACAACACCAGCACCAATGTCTCTGCAACATGAACAGTTTTTCGTTATTACAGGGTGCGTAATGATTACACGATACAAACCGGAAGTTGTCAAACCCTCTCTTTGCTTACGCATACTCAAACTCGCATGGCCGTGCGTTGAGGGTAAGCTATTTCAACAGCTGTAACACTGCCTGTCGCTGTAATGAAATGCTGGTCCTCGCACTTCCCACATGGTTATCTTACACAAAACCCTTATGCCGCAAACTGGTCACCTCTGCAATAGATCAGCTGCACTTCAATGTTTCCTTTACCAAAAACTTTCTCTTCAACATCAGGCTGTTGCAATCTCCCTTGCATTCCATTTGTGGTGTTCAGGAAGGCACTAAACACGTCTTCTGTGCTTGTCTGCGCTTCTTGTCAGCATGGGCAACAGTGCGAAGATTGATGCTGGTCAGAAACCTTTGCATGGAAGGCGTCTAAGCTCCCAGGAAAGCACACTACGGTGTGGGATATAAAAGGTCTTATGGGCTTCCTCAAGGCCGATGCACTAGAGGCCAGTTTGTGACAGTTTCTCTCTCTCCCTCTTTTGAGTGCAGAGCACTTTAGGGGCTCGCCTTGTTGCCGTAGCTCGCTCACTGGACCCAAGTAGAGCCACACGGCATTCCGTCGTAACGGCTGTTGTAACAGCACCCCACAGAGGCTTCGAAAGCCAAGCGGTTAATAAAGTCATAAGCGTTCAAAACTTGTGAACCGCTGGCGCTTGTCATACATCTCCCTGTTGTTTAGCCCAAAGAAAACTGCAGGTACATTTGAGGCAAAATATACACAATTAACCGGCAGCGCCCGCGTTCAGTTAGGAACGCTCGTCGGGTTGGTTTTTACGATAGTAAGGAAAAAACAGTGGCAGTGCAACAATGCCAGCACATGTGGGAGGAAAAGGATGCGCAAAAAGAACCACTCCCGCTGGCGCAGTTTCAGGCAGGGGGCGCGCGAGCACTGTGAAGGCAGGTAGTTCGAAATGCGTTGGGTGGTAGCAATGAGCGCATAACGACGCTACAGTCCATTATGGCGAATCACTGCTCTGCACTTCTGACAGCTTTCACATTGAGTGGAACAGCTTTAATTTTTTTTCTGTGTGCCTGTGTGTGCATTTGTGCGTGCTCTTCTATTTTTATTTGCATTCCCCCAGAAGTAGTGAGCCCACCATTGCATAGGTCTGACCTCTTCTGTTCCATCGAAATAATCCTCTCTCTTTTCTTCTCAGAGGTGCCTGTTTTTAGAACCACTCTTGATGCGACAGCCCTAAAATGGCTCATTGAGGAAACAAGCCAGCGGTCAGCGTCTGTAACAGCAGCGCGGCACCTAAACCCATGTGACTGTAAAGAGTACCTTGGCATATGGCTGGTGCAAGCTGGCCTCAAAGTTTTGAGCTAACTCTGGCTCTGATAATGCCTAAATTTCTTCCACAGTAGGGGTAATAAGCATGTTACCCCCCAAAACGCCAGTTACCGCATGTTGCGTCTCTCTGCCCGGCTATGTCTGCTCATCTTATCTCTGACCCAACAACCGATTTTGCCGGGTCAGAATAAGTTTTCAGAGTAACTTTAACATCTCACGCTAAACTACACGCCACTGCCTGTGCACTACCTTGCTTCGAAATTGTTTCTATTCAAGTTATTTAACTGAAATGGCATCTGATTTTGATGCTTGACAGCCAATAAGTTGTAGGGGGGAGAAGGAGTACGAATGGGACTTCATTTCCCTGTCTTCCGTCCACACTCAGCCTCTTTTGCAACAATTGATCTCCCTCTCTGCCCTGCTTCCTCCCTGCCTCTCATCATCATCATCAACATCGTGCATGTTAGTGCTGTTGTATTTGGCGCTATTCTTGGATGGTCAGGAAGACTGAAGGCAAAAAACAACGCAAAGAAACGGCATGGAAGACGAGAAAGAGACAAACATGGGTGCTGACTAACAACTATTGTTAGTCAGCATCAGTTGTTAGTCAGCGCCCGTGTTTGTCTCTTCTCTCTTCCGTTCATTCGTTGTTCTGTTTTTTGCCTTCAGTATGAACCAACTAGCCCGTTTTCACACTCTAGGTCAGGAAGAGTACGGCCAGTTCTTTTGTAGTAGTAAAAGATTTGCCTCTGCATGTTTTGCAGAAGTGAGGTGGTACTTTTCAACCTTGGGTGTGTATCTCATGGGAGCCTGTACACTGATTACTGTTAGCCTTGCTTTTCCTCTCGTCGTCGTCGTCATCATCATCCTCGCCATCATGCCTGTAAATGTTGTTGCATTCAAAGCTACACTTGTCTTTTTTGGGGGGCATCAGCTGTAATGTCCAGTATTGCTGCGTTCATGGTGTACAATATTCACGTTTATCAAATTTTGTTATGTCCCAGTTGCGTATACTGCGTTTCCTAGTCAGTACAGCCAGTCACCTGAGCTTGCTTACGGGGGTTATATCACAGCATAGATGCACCTAAAGCATACAAAACCACCCGAACATAAATAAATAACAGCCAAAATTGACCTGTAATGGTTGAAAACCACAGTGTAGAAAAATATTCAACAAATAACCGAAACCGACTTAAAAGGAGAAAACCCGCAAAAACGTACAAGAGCTGTAACTGACCAAAAGGCGACAAAAATACCCTAAATCCCCTTTATAATTCATAAAGATGTCATAAATAGATTATATGTGTAATTACAAAATGTTAATATTCAAATATGACAAACCCTTGAAAGTGACAAGAAAAAAGCGGTAACAGGATTTGAACCCGGGTTAGGATGTTTGCTTCGCAGGAGCGGAACTACTACACTACGAGACCAAGCAGTTCTGAGCGATTAAATTGAGGGCCACATGCACGTGGACATAGCTTCAAACATGCCCCTAGATGGCACCATGCGTCGCTTGGCTGTGCTGACTAGGAAACGCCTATACGCGTCCCAGTGAGGTACAACCTGGTTTTCAAACACATTTACATAGATTACCACATACCCATGAAAGGGTATTTGCCATGGCTTGACTAAATGCTAATCAAATATAATTAACTTCACCCACCCAGTAACAATCAATCAATAATTCCAGGCGATAACTCGAGCCGCCACTGAATGTTCCTGTATTGCTGTGTTCATGGTGTACGGTGTTTGTATTCATCAAGTTCAGGTATGTTGCAGTTAGGTGTGGTCAGGTGTACATACAGGCATAAAACAGCACATGCCCACAAAGGGGATTGGCTACAACTTGACGAAATTCCAATCAAATAATTAACAATCATCACTCAAGCTCGGGCAGCCGCCAGGTCCCGAGGCATACTGGCCAACTCCTAGCGAGGGTTTAAAAAAAAAAACATTGATTGATACTGAATAAAAGTTTTCCATTCATCATTCATCAATATTGTAACGATAAGAAAAAAGGTGGGGCGGTGACGCACAACGGCACTGCTGTCATGGCCGAATTCTAAATATATTGCATCACCTGGGAATACGTCACTTCATCATGTACCTTAGCTCGTGCCGCTTTCACCCTTCTGCCACATGAAAGCATCAGTTAATCAATGATTCCAGCAGTAACTCCTGCCACTGCTAAATTTTGCAGCACTTGTCACCTCTCAAAATTTCTTTTTTTTTTTTGTAACCAACCTTTTCTTATCGTCATCTTCTACAGAACCGTTGCCGCACTTTGGCCTCAAAGACGTCTCCTACGGCAGCCCGTACGACGACAACATCTTTGTCAGCGGTCTCACGCTCGAGTTGGACCCTCCGAGGAGCCTCTTCGTGACGGGGCCCTCCAACAGCGGCAAGACGTCTCTGCTGCGGATCCTCAAGGGACTGTGGGGTCCGTCCACAGGGTCCGTGGTCCGGCAACCCGCTGGATCCCTGTTCCTGCCGCAAGCGACGTGGTTTGGAAGCGGCAGCCTACGCTCTCAGCTCTACTACCCGTACAACCCACCAGAAAGCTCGCCGCAAGACGAGGCCGAGATATGGAGGTGGGTGAGGCGGCGTCACCGGGTTTGCGATCCAGAGGGCAATACCGTATTTTCGCGTGTATAACCCGCACCAAAAATGCGAATAATTCAGTGGCAAAGTAGGGTGCGGGTAATAGCGGGGTTTTTCCTTTAGTGCAGCTTGACGGCAATGCGCGTTGTGCCGTGAAGCTCCTACGCAGTAACACTGACTAAGCCTTCCATGGCAGCGATTGCGCAAAACATACAAGGACAAGGAAGAAAAAACAAGGACGAGCGCACTCTAACAACTGAATTTTATTAGTGAATTGTGACTTTCGCCTTGCAGTCAGTGTATTCTACTTGCTGAATATACGCTTTTTCTGTTTACATAGTACGAGATGTGTTGCTTGAGCAGTAGCTTCGGTGCAGCCTTTCCTGTATAAAATGTGTGGGCAATACGCGGGGACTTTTTTTTTCTTCCTGGCGGGCTGAAAAAGGGTGCGGATTATATGCAGGGGCGGGTTATACGCGCGAAAATACGGTATAGCAGCCTCTCATCTGTGCACACTGTCCACTGGGCTGTGGGCAGCCTCTGCAGCCTAATCTTGTTTATTTACCTCTTAAAAGAAATGGGCATTGACCCATTTCCCACCCCATACTTTGGTAGTAGTGGGAAATGAAATTCGAACTTCAAATGAGTTGGAACTCGGGCTGGTTGTTACAAGACCATAGCAGTGAAAACAGTGCTATGGACGGGACACAAGAAAGAATAGACACACACTTTGCTCTGTGTGCGTCTCTTCTTTTTTGCATCCGGTCCGTTTCACTGTTAAGTGCAGAGCACTTTAGGGGCTCACCTTGTTGTCGTAGCTCGCTCGCTGGACCCAAGTAGAGCCCCGCGGCGTTCCGTTGTAGCGGCTGTCGCTGCGGTGTCCCACAGAGGCTTCGAAAGCCAAGTGGTTTATACGGTCATAAGCGTTCGAAACTCGTGAACTGCTAGGCGCTTGTCATACGTCTCCCCGTTGTATAGTGCAAAGAAAACTGCTGGTACATTTGAGGCAAAATATATGTAATTAACCAGCAGCGCCCACGTTCATTTAGTTAGGAATGCTGGTTGGGTGGTTTTTACGATAGTAAGTGAAAAGAGTGGCAGTGCAATGGCGGCACGTGCAAGAGGAAAAGCAAGCAGAACTCCCGCTGGGCGCAGTTTCAGGCAGGGGCGCGCGAGAGCACAGCGAAGGGGAAAATTTGAATTGCATGGGTGGTAGCAGTGAGCGGATAATGGCGCTACGCCCATTATAGCGAATCACTTCTGTGCACTTCTGACAGCTTTCATGTTGAGTGGAATGGTGTTAATTTTTTGCGTACCAGAGGACATAAGCTTTCAGTGTAGTTCAGTTTCAGCTTAAAAAGCGGTGTACTTTTATAAATGCTTAGGAGGCACCACCCAGGCGAAAAAAAGCAATCGGAGGCCAAATGGAACTATTTGCATTTTCAAGTGGTTCCATTTGAACCATTTGTGTTTCTGCAGGTCCAAATGGTCCTCCAGTTGTTTTTTTCGCCTGGGCAATAGGGAGAAATATTGGTTTGTTGGAGGGGTTAGCTTCAACTAAAGAAGAGGCTGGCTACTCCACTGCTTGGAGTATTCAAAATGTTCAGTAGCGGTGCTTGGAAACCTTAACGTAAAAAAGAATTCTGGAAAGTGCTGAAACACGGAATGATATTGTGTGCATGTAGTGTGTGAAATATTGTACACAGTATATACACCTACGTACAGCATGCGTTTCAATCCCGCATTATAAAAGTGATCACGATGCTGCTTTGCACGTTAGAAATAGCATGACACACCACTTTTCCCTGCAATGAAAGGAAGTCATTGTCGCAGAAACCTGATTTTAGCTTCCCAGCATTGGGATATGATGATGATGACCTTATTGTGATGACCTTATTGTTAAGAAGAATGAATGCAAAGAATTGTGTCTGGCCTCTAGCCGCATAGAGAGTGTCGAGGGATCTTGTCCTCACCTTATCATATGGTGATAGGGTTAGGGCAAGAGTTCTGCACTTTCGCACAACACCGCATCACCATATCACCATTTGATAGATTGAAGATGTGTCCCCTCGCCCTGCCAGATTGTGGTGAGGTCGTTTGCTGTGCAAGCAGTCGGGGTAGAACATTCAGAAGCTTGTCTGTGGGGTGCGGACTGGGGGCATGAAAGGAGGCATAGAAAATGCTGCTCTCCGTTTTAAAGCAAAAGTTTTCTTAGTGGGGATGGCGTCCTTATAGTGATGGCGTCCTGCCAAAAACCAGTGCACCTCTCCAAAGAGTTGGTTGGCCGAAAAGCTCTGATAAGGGCTCTAGATACACGACGTGTGTATGTAACTACACTTCCATTGTGCCAAAACAGTTGTTTGAAAACTGTGAAAAGGAACGGTCTAGGTACTTAAACAAAGATGCCTCGATCATGAAGAAGATTGCGCGAAAAATGTCCCATGTGTTCGTTTTTCGTTAGCGTTGGGGGTCTTTGAAGGTTTGATGATCAACTAGACGCACTTTCAGCTTAGTTTCTGTGCATTTTTAACGAAGGTTTTTATGCATTTCTGACGCAGTTTTGATGTGAGAAACCTTTGGCGCTTCCCTCAACTTTCTTTAGAAGGGATGGTAGATTTTTTTAAACCTCCTCCTGCGTTTCTCATATCAGAGTTTCTCCCACTTATCTTTTGGCAACGGGTCCTGCAACCCCACCGCGTTTGCTCTGCACTCGCATGTGGCAAACACTTTGCAGTGTTATCGGAGGTGTGACATGTTTGGAGCACTTGACTCCAAGGAGCGCCGCACTTTTTTTGATGTCTACACCGTAGCTCCTTGACTCGCATTCTGCAAAGCAGCTTTTCATCTGGTCTGCTGTTTTTTGTTGCCTGTATTTGGGAGCGGAACTTGTTAGCTCACATTGCCTTTGACATCAGAAGTGACAGACGGAGGAGCTTCTGAGGTCTGTGATGCAGAGGGTATGATTGGGCAGCTTGCAGCGCCACTACGTCATATGGGAGCCCTCCCCACAGCAAAGCCCCAAGTATTTGTCGACAGTTGTGTCGCTCACTTTGTGGTTCACTTAAAGGAGCCATGAAGACAAAATACAAGTTGGGTTTATTAGAACGACTGCCTATTCCCGATAACAATGATACCAATATCATCGCAATCTTCGAACAAATAACGGAGATATTAAAGAAAACGTGTGAAGCCATGGCGACCCCCTAGCCAATTTCCCGCAACTTTTCTATGACGTCACGGAACCTTGTTTGTGCGATTGGCGGCCGCCTAACTGACCTGTCGCGACGACACATGACTGGACGTCTGTAATGGGGCCTTTAGTCCCATTTGACCGCATCACCTCAATGCTAACGTGCAGTTAACGCGCTGAAAATTATGTTTTATTGTTGGCCCATGTGACGTCATTCTTGCTCATAACACGTTACTGTGGCGCAAAATTTGAAAGTTTTTAAATACTTCTTGCTTTTTTTTCGTTAAAAACATCTTTTGTGGCTGTAATGGAGCTGAGTGAGATACTGAATCCTAGTTCTTTCAAATTAAACAAAGTTGTATTTTCTCTTCATGGCTCCTTTAAAGGCCAACTGCACTCAAATTTCACCTCGACCAAATTTATTTTTTTAATCTGTAGTATGTACCATGAAATCAGCAGGGACATGAGTGGTAGCCCTGCGAAAGCCTCTTTAATCAGTCACAAGCATTTAAAAGGGCTCCACTGCAGACCACGCTGCACCTGCCGGCGGATCGCGTAAACAGTCATGATGCGCCTGTGGCGTCTTGCCATCCTGGGCTTCTTCCGCGGGCCAGCCACACAGCTGGAGAACCGGTCGAGCTCTGCTGCAAATGTTTTGCTGCCTTGCGCCACGTAGAGCTTGCGTACAGGCTTGCTCCCGAGCTGCTGATCGTATGGCCGCTTGCTGGACGGCTGCAACGTCACTTCAATAGCCGCGCTCTTCTCAGCTTCGGTTTCAAAATCGCCAGTTCTTGCTGACCGCTTGTAGCGTCCTTGCGCGTATTTCAGCTGTTGTATTTTGCATCTTGCTTTCTTTTTTTCAGCAGACTATACAAAAATAGTGTTTTCACGAGGTCGAAATTTAGAGTGCAGTTGGCCTTTCATCACCAGCCTATCTATGCCCACTGCAGGGCAAAGGCCTCTCCCATTAATCTCCAATTACCCCGGTCCTGTGCCAACTGTGACCAATTTATCCCCGCAAATTTCTTGATCTCATCTGCCCATCTAACTTTCGGCCGCCCCCTGCTACGCTTGCCTTCTCTAGGGATCCAGTCTGTTACCCTTAATGACAAACGGTTATCTTGCCTTCGCATTACATGCCCTGCCCACGTCCATTTCTTCTTAATTTATACTAATATGTCCTTAACACGCGTTTGTTCCCTGACCCACTCCGCTCTCTTCTTGTCCCTTAATGTTACACCCATGGGCGTCCGGAAGGGGGGGCAAGGGGGGGCAACTGCCCCCCCCTTGGAAATGCGGATATTTTTATGCACTACAAAAAAGCTGCACAGATTGGTTGGCCCATAATTAAAATAACTTTGCCCTGAAGGACGGAAGAGAGGAGAGAACGACACCAACGTTCTCTCTTTGTCCCGTCCTTTAGCGCAAAGTTTTTTTAATTATGTGCGTGAACCAACTAGCGCAACAATCCACGCTACTCAAATGATTAGCACACTCAGGTCCTGCGTATCCGTATGGAACGCACTTCAGGACTGCGGTCAACATTGCACTTTAGACACTAACATTGCCGTTCATATGACGGCAGTGAAACAGACTGCCTGTGGTGGCTATTCAAGATAGCGAACAACACTGAAAGGTTTCACGTTTTTTTTTTTCTCTAAAGTCTAGATTTATGCCGTCTTACCGCAAGAACATCAGTTTTCGGACAAGGTTGCAGCTATACCTATCAAAAAATCTTCACCGCTACACCTAGTTGAGAGAGTGTAACATCCTCCCGTGCCGTCCCATCACCTTGTACACCCTTTCCTTCGAAATTGCGAAATGTCGGCACCACTCAAGCCCAGAACAAAACCTATAAATCAGCCTCTCAAAACGCTTGTACGCCTGTACTGCACTGAAAGCCAGAGAGGCGAGCAGTATCTTTATTGCGTGAGTCATTTCAACAGACTTCATCACACATGTCATCTCGCAATTTGCCCAGAAAAACCAGAGGCGTCTGCAGCTGCTATTCAAGGAAGATTGACGGAGTGCAGTTCTATGTATGTGAATGTATTGTACTGTGTGCTGGTGATCAGTTGGCGTGAGTCGAGAACCCTCGAGCAGCGAGACTGGCCACTGTTTACAAAGTGACAGTAGCTGTTCGCATTTTCATTATTAACTTTTTTCTTTGTTCGGTAGTAATCCTCCAAGTCTGGTTCTAAATTCGCTGTTTGTACTTTTGTAACCACAAATAGCGCCTTTTTAGTGCTATCCAACCGTACACCCCCCCCCCCCCACAACCCCCCCCCCCCCCCCTTCTGCTAATGGATGCCCCCCCTTGCAAAAAGTTCTGCGGACGCCCTTGGTTACACCTATCATTTTCCGCTCCATTGCCCGCTGAGTCGTTCTCAATTTAAGTTGAACCCTCTTAGTGAGCCATTCTGCCCCGTAGGTGAGCATTGGTAAGATGCAGCTGTCATACACTTTCTTCTTCAGGGACTATGGTAGGCTGCCATTCATTATATGAGAATGGCTGCCGTATGCACTCCACCCCATTCTGATCCTTCTAATTATCTCTGCCTCATGGTTGGGGTGCGGGGTCACAACGTGGCCTAAGTAGACATATTCGCTTACCACTTCCGCTGCCTCGCCCCCTATCCCAAACTGCTGTGCTGTCCCGAGGTTATTGATCGTTACTTTGGTTTTCTGCATATTAATTTTCAGGCCCACGGTTCTACTCTGTTTGTCCAGTGCGGTAAGCATGCTTTGCAATTCGTCCCCAGACTTACTTAGCAAAGCAACGTCATTAGCAAATCTGAGGTTACTAGTTGGCCTAGTTGGCATCTTTGAGTGCTGTTAAAAGTTGGCCTTTAATTAACAGCACTCAAAGATGACAAAGGCACAAAAGGCGACAGTGGGAGCATGACGTGGCAGCGCTTATACTGTTGCCTTCTGTGCCTTTGTCTGTCATCTTTGCACACTGTTAAGTGAGCCATGAACCATTACCCGGCTGTCCATTCCTCTCTTAGTGCTCTGTCACTTTCCAGAATCATCACTTGCCCTCTTTCCAAGTACAGTCAAACCCGGCGATCAAGAAATCCCACGTGGACAAAATTCCCGTGGCAACGGAATATTTTCAGATCCCCGGTGAACGTTTTTTAGAAGCCCATGTGTTTCATATCTCGCGGCAGTGAAATGTTTTTGGAAAGCGATCCCGCATTAACGAAATTCGCAAGAAGTTCAGTCGGCATTTTATTTACCCATTTGAGGCTAACACTTTCCAGAAAGCGCTCAAATGCATTTTTTTTTCGGACTCAGTGCTGAACTTAAAGTGCATAACTGCCACAGCGCGATTGCATGGCCGCCGCCACATTTGTTTACAAAAAAATTCCCTCGCACTTCCCCGAGGGGGAGATTGTGTAAGTGCGAATGCATGGTTGTTGTGGATATCGTGATCTTGGAGTGGAGAGGAGGCACCCAACACCCGCAGTCACTGAGCGGAGAGAGGAGGAGGAGAGTAGCGCCCGCGTTACGGCGAGGGCTACACGAGCGCCCTCACGCGTCGGAATGCGGAGCGCCCGCTACGCGAGCGAGAGCTCTCCCGCCCGAAGTGGAGAGGAGGCGCCCAACACCCGCAGTCACTGGATCGGAGAGAGGAGGAGGAGAGTAGCGCGCGCCCATCTCCCCCCGTTGCTAGGGAAGACGAAGAGGAAGACGAGGAGCGCGCGCACCCGCAGCTGTTGCTATGCGGACGACGGCGGCGGACGATTCAGGCTCGCTTAAGAAGTGCATTCGCACTTAAAAAGACCGTGAAGCAGGCCGGGCCGTGGAGGCAGTCTTGCAGCGACGCCTCCAGGGGGCGACACATAGTGATTCGCGGAACATCTTTGGCTTGGGCTACACTGAACAGTGTGCGTGCGTTCATTGTGTACGTGGCGATCGCCACCATTGCTCACATAATATGCCTTTCTCCGCCAGCCCAAAGGCGGAAGTTTTTATTGCTACACAATAAGGCAGCCATCACTGCCCAAGTCAGTGGCCCTAGTAGAGGAAGGGAGGATTAAGAACTGCATGTGCAGCTTGCTCTCTACCATTTTGAAAATCAAGGATGCTACTCTTTAATGGTGCACGTGCGCTAAACAAAACAGTGACTGATGCGCATTTCCGAACGTCAACAAGACGGTGCTCACTCTTGGTTTTGTGGACTATATTGGAACAACAAGATGACTTTCCGGCAAAGTTTGTCAACAGAAAAAGCTGGACTTTGCTCTGCATGCTCGGACATGCTCAGTGCCGAGGATCGAGGAGAAAAACGGGCAAAGAAGTGAAGCCGCGGGATGTTTTGGATGCGTTTGACACGATTGGGTCGTTCTTGGGAGCGCATGCGGGCACGACGACTAGCAACGAAGCACTTCATTGTAGTGTGAGAGCTGCTGTGAAGTTGCTGCAAGGTAAGGCTTGCAAAGTGATATAACCGACTTTCAGAAATAATTGGTTTGAGGGCCATTTTCTGGTCATGTATGACTCACTCTCGCGGCGACGAAATTCCCGCAAAAGCGAATTTCTTGGCTTTTCTCGGCGGTTTCATTATTGCAGGGTTTGACTGTAAACGAGCTAGAAAGGGATTTGTGTGAAGGGAGGATGGGGCTGAGATGCATGTTTTGCCTTTTGTTGCGGACAGTGACCTGAGCATTTTTTCCACTTCTTCCCCTCCGCCCACCTACTGAGATGAGACAGCACTTGTGTCGTCTGTTACTTCCTTAGTCCTGTCTTCCGCGCTGTTTTCAAACGATACTGAGATTGTGTTGTTAAAGCCGATAGTCTTTCTTGGGCTACTTAAACGCAGAAATTTTGGTCTGTCTGTATGCCTGTCTGTCTGTCTGTCTTTCTGTCTGTCTGTATGCCTGTCTGTCTGTCTGTCTGTCTGTCTGCCTATGATTCGATTCAGCCACCCGGCCAAAGTGAAACAGACGCTGCGCAATAGTTTTATATATCCACAGCCAAATCGAAGTGCCTAAGTCCGGTGTTACGAGGTCTGTTAGAAAAGTATCCGACCTTTGGCCGAAGAAAAAAAAACTGGCATAACTGGACTGTTGGAAACCCCATCGCCCTCAAAGTAGTCTCTTTGGGTCTCCACACACTTCCCTCAGCGGTGCTGCCATTGTTGGAAGCACTCCGAGAAGGCCTTTTTCGGAATGGAGTTTAGCTCAGCCGTCGTTGCAGTCATAATGTCCTGTCTTATCTGAAATCGCACTCCTTTCAGTGACCTCTTGATCAGGAGAGTAAGGAGCCTGTTGAACTGCAGGAGTCTGGTTTTTCGCCAAAAAATTCTGAATCAAGTGTGAGGAATGTGCAGGAGCTTTGTCATGATGGATGCGCCAATTTCCTGTTAACCACAACTCCGGTCTCTTGTGCCGCACAGCATCACGTAGGTGACAGAAGACAGCCCTGTAGTACTCTTTGGGGATTGTTTGACCCTGTGGTGTGTACTCGTGGTGTACCACGTCGCGGGAGTCGAAGAAAGCAGTGAGCATCTCTTTGACGTTGCTGCGCACTTGCCGGGCCTTCTTTGGTCTCGGTGACGTGGGATGCTTCCACTGTGACGACTGGGATTTGGTTTCGGGGTCATACCCATACACCCAAGACTCGCCACCGGTGATTGTGGTGTTCATGAAGTCGGGGTCACTGTTTGTGGAATCCTGCATGTCCTGCGAGACTTCAAAAAAAAGCAGTTGGGTTTTGCTCCACCGTGAGCAGCTTCAGCACGAATGTCGCCGAAATCTCTTCGTGGCCAAATCTTCGGTCATAATGGAATGTGCAGAAAAAGTGCTGACGCCCACCTCTTCTGCAATTTCTGGGATAGTCACAAGACGGTCCCGCTTTATCGCCGCGTTCACTTCGACAATGACCTGGTCTTTTCGGCATGTTGATGGCCGACTGGAGCGTGGCTGCTCTTCACCGATGGGCCGTCATCTTTAAACCGGTTGTAGCACTCCTTAAATCTGTGTGCTGCTCATAGCATTGTCACCGAAAGCCGTCAGAATGTTCTGAATGGTTTCCACTTGGCTGTTGCCCAGTTTCTGGCAAAATTTGATGCAGTAGCGCTGCTCCAGTCGCTCCGTCATTTTCCTTGCAATAAAAAAACCGACGAGAGCACTGCACACTACCTAACTCAAACGTTGCGTCCCAGCAACTGGCGCTGTCGGCAGGCAAGAAAAAATTCACGCATGCACATGAAAGTTCAAGGTCAGCTCATGCAAGCGCGGTGGTTTCATATCGGGAAAAAAAAAGGTCGGATACTTTTCTAACAGACTTTGTAATGTTCATACTTGTCAACATTGTTGAACAAGAACAGGACATTACACAAACATAAGGCAGAAAACCAATACATAAGTGATATTTGCAGTGTTCCTTTATTAAAAATTCGTGGATGCTTCTTGGTTTTTTGCAATAGCAAATGAAGTACTACATCGACTGTAGAAAACCATCGCCTACTGTTGCCTGCGCTACTATAGCTCCTGGCGGCATTTAAGGAATCAAGTGGAAACAGCAATGAAAGGTTCCACTAGATAGGCTACAGTCCGCTTGGAATTCTCGTGATCTATGGCAATGTGGGTCTATAAACACTGTACAAAGTAGGGTGCCTCAATACACACACGTCTCCGCTGTACGGTAGCGCTGGCATCGAGGCACCCGACTCGGAGCAGTGGAACGCGGCACATTTAAATTGAATTGAGCAAACCTATAGTGTGTTATATTGGGAGGAGCGAGACGGGAGAGGAACAGCATGAGAAGTGAGCGGGAAAGTGAAGGGAGGCATTTACTTGGCAGGGGCGCCAGTCGACTATCGTCTTTCGTCACATTCGCAACGAAAGGAGCAGATACGCGGCCATTTTTTTGACAAAAACCTTTAGGTAGCATGTACTGGTTGAACACCTTCCAGCGATCCTCTGTCGGTGCCACATATTTGACTTTGCTGAACTCTCCTAAGAGCCGTTCTTTTGTCATGGTGTTCCGATCGTTCTTATAGGACCCTGTCTGGTGCGAAGCACTTTTACTCTTCACATCTTCTCAGTCAACCACAGAAAAGGGCTTCATCAAGCCAATTCCAAATTCTCAGCAAATTTCTCGTAACCCTACGGAGTAACGGTCCTTTCAGCACCAGAGTCACTGGCCTTTGTCTGGTTTCTTCTTCTTTTTCCTTTTTTTTTTCTGTTTCGTTTTCACCTTTTTTTATTCATCGGCTTCTGAAGGCTGGGGCTCATTGTTGATACATTCCAGCGGTGCTTCAATTAGGCTTAATAAAGGTGTCCTACCACTTGACTATCCAGTTCATATGCGTGATTTGGATGGGCACTCTTGAAATGTGGATTTATAATATATTAATGTTTACACTATTTTGTTTAGTCTGCAACTGTTCTTGTTACGTTTTAGGAAGAGTTATTGATGTACACCTTTTGTCAAAATTTTCTAGGCCAATCCTAAGCCTTCTTGATTACAAGTAATTTAAAGAATAACCGTTACCTTTAAAATGTTTCAAAAATATTTTATGACAGTAAGAAAGAAAGGCGTTTTCCCCAGCTTTTTGGGACGAAACGTTTCAGCCTAGCTCGGGGCGTAAGCTTGTACATTGAAGTTTTTGCGGCCTGCGCATTTCGGCTTGGCCTAAAAATTCTGACAAATACTGTACGTGCTTGCAAAAAGCACAATTTCCAAATGGACGTAACGTACAAGAACAGGAAGGTAATCTTAGTGTAGTGCTGGTTGTTTTTGCGGATGGAGAGGTTTGGCTGACACG